>CM071876.1:4741687-4755071 GCA_036759665.1 Gynandropsis gynandra
GGTCCTAAATGCTTGCCCGAGTCGTGCTAAATGGTTCACACAATTGGCCGTAGGTTTTGCCCGATCGTGCAAGGGTTGTGCTCGACCGGGTGAGGCTTTTCCATGCTCAATCTCGTCTTGTTTATCCCGTGATGATCCCCGAAGTTGCTCCTTAGCTCCATGCATGTTCCTTTAGCTCCAAAATGGTCCAAATACGCGTAAAAACGTGTAATAACATGAAAAGCACGAAAGCAAGTAAAACGGATACGGAATCATACGTAGAACATCACATATGTATCAAAAACGTCTCCTAAATCGTGCAAGAAATACGTATGAAAACGAGATGATCACATGTGCGTTGGAGTGGCCTGGTAGTTGGGAGAATCATTACCCCTTGTCGAGTTCGCATACAATAATAGCTATCCTGCTAGCATTGGGATGCCACCATATGAAGCATTATACGGACGACCATGTCGTACACCTTTATGTTGGACTGAAGTGGGGAGAGATCTATCTTAGGAGTAGAGATTATCGAGGAGACCATGGAAAAAATAAGAATTGTTAAGATGAAAATGAAGACGGCTCAAGATCATCAGAAGAGTTATGTTGATCTAAAAAGGAAGGATGTTGAGTTTAACATTGGACATATGGTGTATTTGCGGATTCAAGCGAAGTGAGAGAGATCAAGTGGGAACCGAGTAAACAAACTATCACCATGGTTCATGGGGTCGTTTAAAGTGATTGAGGGAATTGGAGTGGTGGCCTATCGATTGGAGCTTCCCTAATATTTAGAGGGAATACCTGACGTGTTTCAAGTATCTTTGTTAAATAAGTGTTTATCAGTACTAGAGAAGATACTTGTAGAGCCAAAAAAAACCTTGAGAAAATACTTAACGTCCAATACGCATTGTGGAACACCAAATGAAATAGTTGAGGCGTAAACAAATTCCGATGATAAGGTTGTATGGGAACATCATGGTTTGGAAGGAGCAACATGAGAATTAGAGGATAATATGAGACATGAGTATCTCGAGTTGTTTGAAGATGAGTTATATGGTTCTTCTATTCATTGAATAGAAATGTTGTCGTAAGAATCATAGATATAGAATTCGAGGACGAATTGCTTTGTTGTGGGGGAGAATTGTGAGGCCCGTATGGCCCGTTAAAATGAGTCGGTGGGCACACACATGTATATATATATATATATATATATGTAATACATTAGGTTATGAAAAATAAAAAAAAACACAAGTGACAGCCGCACATATCAGCCAAAATTAGAAAAAAAGGAAGATAAAAAAGGAGGAAGAAGAAATTGGAGAAAAATCTTCATTTTTTCATCACATTCTTCGTGAGTGGATTCTAATCGAGATTGTGGTAAATCTCTAGATAATTTTTTTGTGATTAATCCCTTAATTCTAAGATTTATATTATGGAAATTGATTGATTGAATGGATCTATAATAGGGAAAATTGATTGGTGTTATTGTTAGCGATATTATCAAGAATCGTCACCAGAGAAGCTAAGGTGATGATTTTCTCCATCCTATTTTCGGATTTATAGTTTATTTATGGAAGAGATTATACTTTTAAAACGAGGCGTGATTACAATAGGATTTATAGGCTCATAATGGGAAAGTGAGACGTTATAAGTGAAATTGGATTAAACCCTAGATTTCTCATATAAAAATTGATGACAAGTACATGAGTTGTATTAATAACTGGAGATGATATAGAGAATTGACGTGCGACCAAGTGTTGGGGTCGGAGAACGTTGATATTTTGGTTCGGTGTTAAAACCGAGTGAACATCTTGTTAGTATGCTCGATCAAGTGATTTCATGCTCGTACCGTGCTGGGGTTGTGGTAACCTTTCGAGCGATGGACGAGTTAGTCAAATCAATGGATCTGTTGTCGTCGTATTGTGTTGGGGTTATGGTAACCTTTCGAGCGACGGAGCGTTGAGTTAGTCAGGTCAGTGCATCTGCTAGTGTCATACCGTGTTGGGATTATGGTAACCTTTTAAGTGACATAGCGTTGTATTGTATTGATGGCTAGGGTACGTTGTGGCCTTGCAAGATCTTTAGTGTGCTGTGGTCGTTTGGACTTTGCGAGTCTATGCCCGAGCTAGAGTCGTGTGGACTCTATGTGTTATGATCCAGTGTGGTACTAGTCTTAGACTTAGGATACTCAGTCGAGTTGGTAGATTGTGTCGGTGAGAGTTTATTCGTGAGGAGTATCAGGTTGACGATGTTAGTATTGCGACACTTGGATCACGGCTAGTGTCGTACCGTGTTGGGGTTGTGGTAACCTTTCGAACGACGGAACGCCGTATTGTACTGATGGCTGGGGTACATTGTGACTTTGCGAGATCTTCAGTGTGCTGGGATCCTCTTGATTTTCCGAGCGTATGCTCGAGCTAGAGTCATGTGGACTATGTGTGTTATGATCCGGTGTGGTATTAGTCTTAGACTGTAGATACTCAATCGGGTTGGATAGAGTTATTTATGTGTCTATAGTGTGACAAATATTTATTTTACATTAATACATTCGAGAGTGGGAAAATACGTGACACGAAGTGCGTACATGTATTATCTCACTGAGTACGTCTTTGTACTCACCCCTTTGTGGGTTGTCGTGGGTGGACAGGTTATAGCGAGGACGAAGATCACAGAGGTTGAGCAGTAGTATCAGAGGTTACAATGGCCTTATGGAAGAGGTGTGTATGAGGTATCGATAAACTTTATCATACATATCGTATTTATTTTGATTATGGTTGTATATGTTTTCTTCCGTTATATGATTCAAATCATTCTCAATTTGAATAAAAAGTATTAATATGTAATTGTGTTTGAGCGATGACACGTGTAGCCACCTTTTGGAGGAGATGGTGGCGACTCCTAGTCCTGAGGTTGTTTCAGGATAGGGGTGTTACATAAACGTTCGATTATTTGAATTCTTTTCGAGAGCTGTGAATTATTATGACCATGGATACTTTTGTTCAAGGTTCAAGAAAGCGTTGGGCGCTAGGCGGGCGGACACCCAGCGCCAAGCGCCTAGAGTGCCTAGGCGGGGCCTAGGCGGTGTCTAGGCGAGCTAGGCGGATATATGTATATATATATATTTTTATTTTTATTTAATGTAATTATAATATAAATATTTAATTCTAAATATTTATAAGTACTTAATTTTATAAAAAACATATAAATAAATAAAGTTTAGTATTTATAAAAAATATTTGTAAGTATTAAATTCACAATATCAAACTTACAATGACAAACAATATAAAACAAACAAAATATAGAAAATGGTTGTCGAGTGAGGATGAAAGTTGAGCTTGAAAGAGGCTTATATATTATGACAGAGAGTATAATAAAGGTCCAGTTAATCACACTGTTGAGTTCACTGATGATGTTGTTTTGTAGCAAAAGAGACTTAGAATATGAACTTCAAAGGCATGGAAAAAATGTATGTTTGATTTAGAGAAACTGAAGACATTGATTTATGCGAGACATGTGTTTTAGGAAAGAGTCATAGGCTAAGTTTCAAGGCTAGTAAACACAATACTAAAGAGATATTGTGGCACATACACTAAGGTCTTTGGGTTCGTGAAATGTTACTCATACGATCTCCAGTGGTCAATATTTTCTGTCCACGACAGACGATCATTCAAGGAATATATGAATCAGGTTCCTAAAGACAAAGAATGAAGCATTCCAAAAGTTAAGGAATGAAAACAAAAACATATTGAAAATAGGAATCAAATACCTTAAGAACAAATAATAAACAACTTTGCACTACTCAATTCGACAGTCTATGCACAGAATCTGGAATTAGCAAACATAAGACATGCTCATACACTCATTAACATAATAAAGTGATTGAAAATATGATCCACATAATCATGGACAAGGCCATATGTCTGCTTAATGACTCAGGTTTGGATCTAGTTTCCTGGGCTAAAACTACAACAACATCTGTATACATAATAAATCGATCACCTTCAGCAACTATTGATTTTGAAGTCCCAGAAAATAAATGGAATAGTTATGAACCAAACTAAACCAACTTGAGGAGATTTGGAGCTAAGACTTATGTACATGCAACATGTGGTTACTTTCTTGGGTATCCAGACGGGGGCAAAGGCTACAGAGTTTGGCTTATTGAAGACCACAAATGTGTCATAAGTAAATACACGGTATTCAACGAAAAACATGTTATAAAGGATAGGAAAAAGCAAGGAAACCTGAAGGTAACGAAGGCAGAGAATGTGAGTGCGATAATACACTACTAAAAAACATGTCAATATCAACAAATTCCAAATGATTCGTCCGTTGAACTTCTTAAGAACGAACCATTCCGTTGAAATAATTATCAACAGATTCCAACGGATTCAGTCATTGAAATATTTACCAATGAAGTCCATGGTGAACCATTGAAAATCCTTATTCTTTATCAACGGATGTCCGTTGGAATTTTTCCAAATTTCGAACAGACATTCATTGAAATTTTTCAACGGACATCCCTTGAAAATTCCAACAGATGCCCCTTGAAAAAAACCATAAATAAAAAAATTCTACGACTAACCATCTTGTCTTTTTTCAACGGGCCCCTTGGAAAAAGTCATCATTTCAAAAAAATCCGCACCTAACTGTCTTCACGTTTTCAACAGTCATCCGTTGAAAATTTCAATGGATGTCCCTTGGAAAAAATGAAAGGTTACTATCTAACATTCTTTGATTGGATATCGATTTCAATGGGCATTCGTTGGAATTTTCAATAGGCGCCCGTTGAAAATTAAGATATTTAAGATGTTGAACATTTCATTTTCAATATATTAAAAAAAAACTCTCAAATCCTATCAAAACCTCTCCCAAACCAAGTAAACATCATTCACTATAATGATTGAACGATTCACCGATAATAGAGGATATTGGTGAGTTTCGGTGGAGCTCTGTCGTAACTCATTTTCGCGATGTCGGGATATAATAAGAAGAAGACAATAAATTTTTAGATGATTTGTAGGATATATTATTTTATTAGTATTTTTTTTAAATATTAAATTAAAGTTTTTTATACATTTTGAATTAATATCTTAAGTTTATATTTATTAATATTTTTTATTGTTTTAAATTTTCCATAAATCATCGGATTTCCATTGATTATACATTGATAACATCAATAGACATCTGTTGATATATTTAAATTTTTTTCTCAAAAGTACCAATGGACATTCGTTGGAAATTTTCAATTTTCATGCGAAAAGTTTCAACGGATACCCGTTAATAGTTATTCCAACCGACATTCGTTGGAATTTTCAACCGACATTCGTTGGAATTTTCAACGGACATCCGTTGGAAATTTCAATAGCCTTATCCGTTAAATTCTGTTGATAAATTTTAACGGATTTTGACCGTTGAAACTCAGTTGGAAATCGCAAAGAATATTATTTTTCAATGGTTTTACTGATGTCGGAAATATCAAGCTTAATATATTTCCTAGACCACTTCACCGCAAGTGTACGGTTCGTGTAGTACCGGGGTCGAACTCTAGGGACTAAAGCAGCCAATCCTAAGAATATCACTAAACTAAGACGATGAGAAGTAAGTGATGGTGTGGTGTAACTATCTAGAAAACTAAACTAATGGTGGCAACGATAAAAGGATGTGGAGGACTTGACAATGACGAACACTACGGGTGTCGGGATACCGGGAATCGTATGGATGTAACAACAAAAGATCATAAACCTATCGAATTATCTTGATAACGGGAAATTCATGCTCTAAGGCGAGGAATGATCCTGCCGAGCCTAGACCTCCTTACCATACGTACGTGCAACCTTACCTTCCAGCAGTGATTAACCCGTACTATGGCAGCTTTACGAACGCAATCCTAATTCCTAAGTCGATTAACCGACTGGTTAGATTCTCATTAATCGAACTTAACCTACAACTCAACGATTCCGGATTCATACTTTAACCTTCCAGCAAAATATGAGTTCCTATGTTACTGAGCGGGCAGCACTAGTGTAGACGTTTACGGTGTTGATTGTAGAACCAAATATCAAGATAAGTACAATAAATCTAAGCATTAACGCATAAGTTTGTATATCCGTTACAATCCGATATCCCTAACCCATAGTTGGGGAATCTACTCCTCATGGAGATTACAGACAAAGAAGATGACATAACCCTAAACATGATAAACCCTAGGAAACTCGATGCCTTGATCTTTCCTATTGTGTTACCGATGTGTGGATTGATGCTTCTCTCCTTCTCCCGCGTCTCCCAAGCCTTTCCTGATGATTTTCAAGCCTTTCCTTGCCCTAAGCTTCGCCCCCTTGCGTCTGGATGTTCTGGTCTATTAATTTGCTCGTTTGAATTCAAAAATCAAGGTTGTTGCGAGAAAGACGGCCCGCTCGGGTACACCTTTTACCCGGTCGTGCAGAGGCGCGCCCAGTCATGTACTCCGTCCTGCCCGATCGGGCATCAGCTCCCGATCACGTGGTTGAACAGCCCGAGTCGTGTAAACTCTCGGGGATTTTCAGGAACAATTAACGCCCGAGCGAGTACCTTGTTTGCGTCCGATCGGGTATGAGCACCCGATCATGTAATCTTCGTGCCCGGGTCGTGCAAGGTGTTGCAATTAGACCCCGAAGGTTTTATCCGAGCGAGTAGACCTTAGTGCCCGAGCGGGCACTCTTCAATTCATGTTTTTTCTCTTTTCCGCTCGTTGCTCGGGTATTCCTTTGAATTCAGAGGCTTGATTTTGGCTCCGAGTGAATTTATCTTCAATTTGTGTGATTTTACTCAGGAATTCGTCTTTTTATGCTCGTTTAGGCCTTGTCGCCTTAAAACCTGAAAACCAACAAAAAGGACGTATGTAAAGAAGAATCATATCGAAATGTAACTCTAACTAAGAAATATATGCGAAAATGATACTAATACCTAACCTAAAATTGATACACTTTACGTGTTATTAATTACCAATGGTCATGAATTCGTTAAAATCCATTAGAAATTATCATTTCTAATGGATTTTTCCGACATTTTTTTTTGTAGTGATACCATTGAAACTCTAAACAGAATACTCAAAAAAGAAAAAGTGAAAACTCAATTGGAGATTATGATCAAGAAACAAATAAGACCTCAATCGTATGAGGCCCAAGCCTAAAAAACAAAGTTATGTGTGTGTGTGTATATATATACATATATTATTAGGTTAGTTAAGAAAAAGAAGAAAGGCGGAAAAGAAGGCATGCGGCGGAGAGAATGAGAGAGGAGACGAAAAAGAAAAAAATGAAGAAGAGAAAAGAAAAAGAAGGAAGAAAGAACAGAAAAAAAAAAGAAAAGATGAGAAGTTGGAGAAGGATCCATCAATTTTTCGTCGTGTTTTTCGTGTGTGAATTATAATCGAGATTTGAAGATTTATATTATGGATTGAATGGATATGTAATAGAATAAAATCCGATTCATGTTGTTGTTGGTAATATCACCATGACGGAGATGATCCTTCCCAATGAAAAATTGGTTTTGTGGTTGTTTATAGAGAAATTCTTACGTGTAAATGGAGGTATGATTACAATAGAAATTTTTAGGAAGATTCATAATGAGGAATTGAGAGATTATTAGTGAAATTTGGACCCAAGCCTAAATTGTCAAATGATGATTGGTGGCATATATATGAGTTGGTGTTGGTGAAATTATAGCGAGGACGAAGATCAAAGAGGTTGAACAACAGTATCAAAGGTTACAACAGGCTTAAGGGAGAGGTGTGCATGAGGTCTCGATAAACTTTATTGTACATTTTATATTTATTTTTATTATGATTTTATATGTTTTTCACTATATGGTTCGAACCATTCTCAATTTGAAATAAAAGTATTTATTTTATTTTATAATTGTGTTTGAGAGATGACACGTGTAGCCACCTCTTGGAGATGATGGTAGACACTCCTAGTTTCGAGGTTTGTTCTGGGATTGGGGTGTTACAATCAGAACCTAGAGATAGCATTTAAGATGTAGAGGTCACGAATCAAGGTGGATAAAGTGATACAGACAGAGAACCTCATAGCTACAGACTAGCTAGAGACATAATTAGAAGAACAAACATTGTTCCTCCACCAAAGTACTCTGAAGCCGATGTGGTTTTGTCTGCATTGATTGTGGAAAGAAGCCTAGAAGTAGATGATCCTTAGACATACCAGAAGGCAATGAACTACAAAGATTGGAAGAAGTGGCAGGAGGCTATGAAAGAAGAGATGGATTCTCTCAAAATGAACAAGACTTGGATACTAGTGCACAAATCAAATCAAAAGAAGATTGTAGGATGCAAATGGATCTTAAAGAAGAAACTAGTCATCTAAAAAACTGGTGGACCTAGATACAATATAGGGTTAGTGGCGAAGGGATACTCCCAAGTGGAAGGAATAAATTACCAATTAATTTTTTTCTCCAGTGGTCAAACATGTCTCCATAAGGGTCCTCTTATCTTTAGGAACTTCACAAAATCTGAAGCTAGAACAACATTATGTCAAGACAACAGTTTTACATGGGAATCTGGAAGAACATATTTTGATGTCTTAGTTAGAAGGTTATGAAGAAAAAGGAAATGAAATTAAGGTACGCTTGCTAAAAAATCCCTATATGGATCAAATAGTCACCTCATCAATAAAATAAGGGAAATTTCTAGATGATTAAAGTTTCATATACCTATTGTTATATGCCTAGATTATGCTCATATAATCTAAGAGTAAGGAAGATATCTATCACTTGAAGGCATTGTTAAGTGAGGAATTCAACATGAAAAACTTAAGAAATGCTCAAAGAATTATGTGAATTGACATTCAGAAAAAAAAGAAGTATAGGAATGTCAAGTATGTCCCAAAAGGACAACATTGAAAGGATTTTGAACCAGTTTGGCTTGACAGACACGAAACTAATATATACCCCTTTGGGGCTATATTTCAAGTTAAAAGCTTCAACATAAGATGTAGAGCTCCTAAACAAAGATTCAGTTCTATATCTGAATGTTGTTGGGAGTCTCATCTTGTATACTATGTTTAAATGGTCAGCAGTTTCATGAATTAACCAGGGAAGGTCCGCTAGAAAGTCGTAAAGCGGGTCATGAGATATATGAGAGGAACTTCAAATATTGGTTTGGTTTATTCACAAAAAAAAACAATTTTCAGGTAATAGGATATTGTGACTTTGATTACGCCCGGATTTGGACAAAAGGAGATAAATCTCTAGTTATGTCTTTACATTATGAGGAAACATAATCAATTGAAAATAAAGGCTTCATCATGTTCAGCATGTTGTAGCTTTGTCCACAACTGAAGTAGAATATATGGCGTTCATAGAGGTCATTAAAGAAGTTCGGTGGTTAAAGAGTTTGATCAATGAGCTTAGGATTGCTCAGGAATCACTCTCGATGTTTTGTGATTCTTAGACTTCCTTATGTTTAGTCAAGAATAGTGTTTTTACGAGAGGACCAAATATATCGATGTATGACTATATTTCATAAGAGATGTTATAGTTTAAGGGACTTTTCAGAGTTCTAAAAGTAGCATTAAAGAGCCTAATCAATATGCTGACTAAATCTCTTCCACCGAGAAAGTTTAACGGGGCTTTGAACTTACTCAAGGTGAAATCTAAATAGTTATTCTCTAATTTAGTGGGTAAAGTTTTGCATCTGCTAAAAACAATTAAGCCAAGGTGGAGATTTGAAGGTTGTAGTTTGAATTGCTTTTGATTTACAGAGTATCGCCTCTGTTGTTTAGGTAAACAAATATTGGACGGGAAATTCTGTTAAGAACTAAGGGGGAATTTTGTCCTTCAACTTGTTCTGGGTTTATAAAGGGTTTAAGAATAGAGGAAGCAATGTTCATCTTTTTCTCTCGGTGTGATAAATCTTTCTTTGAGATTTCGTTTTTTGATTCCTCGCTTTCTTATTGGATATGTTTTAATTGAACAATTTATAATAGTGAATTGCTGGGTAAATACCCTTTGGGTTAAGGGTGAGATCCCGTAAACTTGTGTGTATTATTTTCTTTCTTAGTCTTTTTCTTATTATCATTTCTTGTCAAGTGCTTCTTTGGGATGAGTTAAATAGAGTTTTGTGTTCTTTGTTACCAATCAATCAGTTTAAATATCATTAAAACAACAATAATGATAAATTATCAATTTTCCCAAATATTAAAGAATTAAAAAATTATTATGATATATATATAATATAATATTATACCCATTTAAATAATTGAACCTCACAAAAAAAATATAGAACACCATGTATAAATTCACATATTATGTCTCAAGAAATTTGTTTAAAGATGTTCAGATCAAATTTTGGGATTTAAATACTTATTACTATTTTAAAAACTGGTATTTTTTATTATATTTATATTACAATTATAAAACAAAAACTAAAATTTTTCAATTGAACAATATAATTTATAAAAATAAATAAATACTAGATCATAATAATAAAAATTTTTCAAAATATTATACATATATATATATATATATATTATATATTAAAAAAGATGTCTAAGTGAACAGTAAAAAAACTAGGTGTCATGTTTTTAGTTCTTGGATTTCTTTTTCTGGATATATTGTCCATTTATTAGTCATTGAATCAATATTTTTTACTGTTTAGGAAATGATTATTTTTTTCACTGGATTTGAATTCTATTTTTTAATCTCGACCGTCCATTTTCTAATATTTTTTTATCTTTCTCTCTCCTCCTCCCAAACTCTAGCTTCTTCTCCTCTCTTCTTTCACCTCTCTTCTTTGACTACACATCGGTGGAGGAGGTGAAGGGAGGCGAGGCGAGGCGAGTGAAGGAGGAGAGACGAGGGGATGGGCGAAACGAGGTGGTGGGAGAGAGGACGCGAGGAGAGGCGAGGTGAGTGGGGGAGGGGAGGGGAGGCGCGAGATAGAGGCGTGGGGTGTTGGGGAGGGGAGACGCAGGGTGAGGCGTGGGGTGTTGTGGAGGGGAGGCACGAGATGCTGGGGAGAGGTGAGGCGAATGCGACCGAGACCAGATACTGTGTGTTGGATATGATTGAAGAAAAAAAAATGACAAAAGAAAAAAAAAAAGAGAAAGGAGAAAGAAGGAATGATCAGTAGGTGAATAGAAAAATTAGATTTTGTATCTATTAATATTAATATTAGTTTTTTTATTTTATCGTGAAGTTATGATATAAAAGATAAAAAAATTTAATATTATTTAAATAATTATATATAAAAATAAAATTTTAAAAAATGATTTTATCTATGTAAAGTGTAGAGTATATATATATATAACACTTAAATGGATTAAATCAATCCAACCGACCCTTGGATACATTATTTTTCTTTTAATTTATCCTAACTCAAATATAACATATGGGATAAAAAATCGCATTTCAACTCTATCCTCCAAAATTTATGGGTTATATGATCAGTTCACATGTGATAATTTTCTTTTAAAAAGGTTATAACATTAAAACTAATATTTCTAAAAACATAAAAAAAAAATAAAAATGACATGTAAATTTATGAAAAAAATTATTATTATTATTTTGACCACTTATTTCTAATATAATAATAAAAATAAGTAAAGTTGGGAAGCTAATTTAATTTTATAATTTCTTGGATCACGGATAGATCTATGACCTAAATGAGTCGCGAAAAAATTACAGTTAAATTATGAATTCCTTTTTTTATTATCGAAATTTTCTTGAAACTAACCTAATATTATGTGATCTGAATTAGTATTAGATTATCATATTTCTAACTATAGCACCTAATTTTTTTTATATATTATACCAAATTAGTAGGTTTGATTCAATCACAATCGATTCAATGGAGTGATAGCGCACTTCATTGGGGCTAACTCAAAAATATTTTCGTAGGGTTAAAACACTTCAAAAATTTTCTTCCCGAAAAAAAAATTTTGAACTTCAAAAATACATTTATAAATGTTGATATTCCCAAAATACCTTTGCGACCTTACGACCCAACGACTCAGTTTGACCCTGCGACCCTTGTCCCTCTGCGACCCTTGTTCCTCTGCGACCCTTGGATCCCTGTGAACCTTGTCCCTCTGCGACCCTTATTCCTCTGCGACCCCTGGACCCCTGCGACCCTTGTCCTTCTGCGACCCTTGGACCCCTGCGATACTAATTTATTATTTACAAATTATTTACAAATAATATGAATAAAATTTTGAAAATACAGCTCAAATCAAAATATGTTGGACTCATGCGACCCTTCCGACCATTGCGACCCTTCCGACCATTGCGATCCTTCCGACCATTTCGACCCTTTCGAATAGTCTTTTCAATGTCAGACTACTGCTTTTTCCAGGTTCTAGCTATGCTTTTTATTTTACCAATGCCACATTAAAGACCTATATTAAAGGTTCTTTAATGTGGTCAATACATGCACTTGGGTCATTCTTTGTATTTATTGTATTTCTAGAATTTTAAAAGTCCATTTATTTTTTGTTATAAATAGAAGAGGAAAAACCGAAAAGCTACAACAAACACCAAATCATCTCTTGTTTCGAGTCTTTCATTCTCTCAAAAGGGCGATTTCTAACATCTAACCCTAAATTCTCTGAAAAATCCTTATTACCTTTGTGACCGTTAAGGTCACATGGGCGACCCAGGGCATCGTGCTGTCTATTTGTTACTCAATGTCTTGGTAATCGTCGGACTCAGTCTGTATGCAGATACACACAAGTACTTACAACTTTCCTTTTTTTTCTCGACTTCTTTTTGCCTTTTTCTTCTTCTTCAACTTTTTTCTTTCCTTTTTTTAACCGTTGTGACCTTTGAGACCTTATGTAACTTTTATGACCTTTGTAACCTTTGAGACCTTATGTAATCAATATTTAAACGTTTGAAAATGTCTTATGTTGCATGTATTATTCGTAAGATTATGACCCAATATGACCCTTATGCGACGCTCAATAGAATTAAATTATAATCAGGTTTAAACGGGTACGACTCATGCGACCACACATAACCCTTGTACGACTCATGCGACCCAATATGATCACATATGACCCATGGACGACTCATGCGACCAAACATGACCCATGGACGTCTAATGCGAACACATAAGACCCTTGTACGACTCATGCGATCATATATGACCACATATGATCCATGGACGACTCATGCGACCACATATGACCCATGGACGAATCATGCAACCAAACATTACCCATGGACGTCTCATGCGACCACATAAGACCCTTGTACGATCCGTGGACGTCTAATGCGACCACATAAGACCCTTGACTCATGCGACCCAATATGACCACATATGACCCATGGACGACTCATGCGACCGAATATGACCCATGGACGTCTCATGCGACCACATAATACCCTTGTACGACTCATGCGATCCTAT
>CM071876.1:4760688-4810965 GCA_036759665.1 Gynandropsis gynandra
CGCCATTGAAGATTGACTCGTGCTCTCTTCGCCAGTGCTGCTGCTGATTCTAGCCATTTTCCTTCTCGCCAACTTCAAATCGATCCCTCTCAAGTCCGACATCACTTGTTTCTTTCTTGCTATAAACTTTTAAACAGGTTTCACGGCGAAAAACTGTTCGGCTTTCTCGTTTTTGGCAGTTTTTCACGTCGAAAAACTGCCGAACATGGGTTTTTCCACATTCGAACATTAAGAGCAAGTTTGTCTTTTCTTCAGTTTTTTTCGGATTTAATAATTATTTTAGGGAAATGTATTTTTGAAGTGGTTTAGCCCTATAAAGGTATTTCTGATATTCCGTCACTTCAATGGCATATCAAAAATTATAAGCAATTGTTGTTTTGAATACCATAATTTTTTTATTAAATTATAAAAAAAATAATCAATGTACTCATTAGTTAGTTACCGAGCTACTCATACCATAAGATTTACATATAATTATGTCATTAGATAGTTACTAGATATGTTTTTTTTATTTTTTGTTATTACATATCTTTGTTTGGATTAGCGTTGGGCAATAAATATCCGTATCCCATTCAAATTTGATCTATGTTCGAACCAAAATTAGGAATTCAAAAAATCAAATACAAATCCAAATAGTTGAAATATAATATTCTATCAATTACTAAATAATTAATTTAATAAATATATATATATACCATTATATATATATATATAAATTTATTATAAGGAGTTATATATATTTAAAAATAATTATAATAACCAAATTACAAAGAACATTATACAATTAATATTAAATATGATAATTAGAATAATATGAGTTAATTTAAAAACGTAATAAGATAATTGTTGTTTAAAAAAATATTATATAATATATACTAAAAGAAACCCTAATTTTATTCAACCAATGTATATCTTTGCACATCTTTCTTCTTCTATTCTTCTTTATTTTATTTTTCCTTCTACTTCTTTCTTTTTTCTGTCAGATTCTATTTTATGTTTCTTTCGTCCATCTACGTTGCCTCGTCCGCTCCCATCTACATCGGTTGCTCAGTCTGTCTGTCTACTTCGCGTTCTTCGTCTACATTGTCTTATCTACCCCATTCATCTATCTATGTCACGTCGTCCACTCTATCTGTATGTCTACATTGCATCGTCCCTCTCTACCACTCTGTCTCTGCCGCATTGTCTATGTATTCATCATATCATGTTTCCTTTTTTCCTTCTTTCTACGTCGTCTTTGTGTTCGACAATTTAATTTTGAATCTAAAAACTTTAATTTTTTAGTTTTCGAAAATGGATATCCGATAAATATTTAAATATTTAAATATTTTCGGATATCCAAATATTTAGATACAAATATAATAATAAAATTGAATATTTGATATTTGAAAAATGCACATATTATTTAAAATTCCGATAATCGTTATCATGTAGCTCTAATTTGGATAATATTATAAAAATGAAAGCAAAAAATGTACCTCGAACTTCGAAACAAAGGGGGAAAACACAAAAAGGCCCCAGATGCGCCCATAATAAGTGGTACGAAGAGTAGTTGTGATGAGTAATAAGCATCACACAATTTTGTTTTAAAATACTAGGGCCCACACAAGAGTCCATAGAATTTATAGACCTCCAGCCTAGTCCACTTTTTGTTTTTATATATTTTCATTATATAAATATATATATACACACTATATCTTAGGGGTGGGTACCCGCGGGTACCCGCGAGATTCTCGCTATCCGCACCCGAATCCGTCCCGGACGGGTAGTTAGTTTTACTATCCGTATTCGTACCCGCAGGGTGCGGATACCCGCTGTTCGGGTACCCGCAAAAACCCGCAAAAACTCGCCAAACCCACAGGTATCCGTCCCTACTCCAAACTGTTGGTATTCTAGGCATAGAGACCAAAAAAAACAAAAAAAAAAAAATCAAATGAGAAATCCATATGCGTATACAATCGGGGGGAGAGAGAGAGGAGGGCACCGCGTGGTTCGGTGGGGAGCGGCCTTCGGCGGTCGATCCAGCTGGTTGGAGAGGGAGGCGCGAGGAGGGTGAGCGTGAGAGTGGGAGGCGCCGCGGGGAGGGTGAGCAAGAGAGCCGGTCGGAGAGGGAGGCAACGCGAAGAGGGTGAGCAACAGAGAGGAGTCGCGCGAGGAAGGTGGGCAACAGAGAGGAGTCGCGTGAGGAGGGTGGGCAACAGAGAGGCGCCGCGCGAGGAAGGTGAGCAACAGAGAGGGAGGCATCGCGCGAGGGTCCGACGGATGGGAGGGAAGCGCGAGAGGAGGGTGAGAAACATGGAGCAAGAGATTCCGATGGGATGGGAGGGAGGCGCAGGAGGAAGGTGCAAGAGAGAATAGGGGAGGCAAAATTAGGGTTAGAGTATGTAAAATTAGGGTTAGAGGGTATTTAGGTAATAAACAATAAAAATAGGGGTATATTTGTAATTTTTGCGGGTACCCGCGAGTACCCATTTATGAAACTAAATTACCCGTCCCGAACCCGAACCCACGGGTATTGAAACTAAATTACCCGAACCCGCGGGTACGAGTAATTTTTTGCGGGTTCGGGACGGGACGGTTCCTGCGGGTTTTTTGCCCACCCCTACTATATCTGTCTTATTTGCACAATACTTATATTATAATATATCTTTTATAAAACATTTATTATTATAAAACATTGTGTAATATAATAATATTATATATTATTTTATGTTATTGAAAATATTTTGTCGTCAAAACATCCAAAATTTTATTTTCACCAACCGCAAAATAAAATACTTATGAATCTATATATACACCCACAAACACACGCATGTATCTTAATATATATATAGATATATATATATATATAAGACGGTCCTAGGTGACCCAAGATAATGTGGTCGTTTACCATTTTCGATAATGCATGTAAACGAGTGTGACATGCAGATTATTTCCCTCTTTCTCGCATGTGTATAGTGCTTTTCAACCTTCCAATCATTTCTACTATACGTGTATGAGACATGTCATCGGCATCGTTCATTCATAACCGTCAGATTTTGCGACCGACAATCCCATGTGTGTTCTTAATTGTCCAATTGGCATATGTCAACTTCCATGTCAACACTTTGATTGTCGAATCGAATACACATGTGCACCAAAAGCTTTTCACATGTTCTTTGCTCGCAAGCCTCACCAATGAAATCGAGGGAGTTGCGTGAATCCAACTACGGATAACAGGAAGTATGTCTGTCATAGTAAATATCAGGGTGTATCACGAAGAAATTGAGATGTAGATGATAAAAATGGGGGAGTTTGATACGAATTGAATGAAGAATTTTGATATGTAATATGATTTATTTCTTTGTCCGATACATCATACATAATTGATATTTATGCACAAAATGAGTAGATGAAAATAAGAAATTTCAATGCTGATATCTGACTTAATATCTAGAAATGAGTATTTGGTGGCTGATAATCTGAAAAGAGATATACTGGGAAATTGTTACGGAAAATCAGAGATTTCTCAGCATACCCCTTTCTAGATTATCAGCCACCAAATCTTCATTTCCATATATTACGAGAAATCAAAGATTTTCCAGAATATTTCTTTCCAAATTATCAACCACCAAATCCTTCTTTCCAGATATTAAACCAGAAATCAGAGATTTCCCAGTACTCCCTATAATGCCTCTAGACTTTTCTCCACTGAACCAGATTTTCTGGATCCATTTCCAAATTCTCATCCACCATTAGGTTCCTTATTTTCCAATCTTATTCTTGTATATAAGTGTCGTTGTTGTAAGACAAAGAAATGACTCATAATATATATCAAAATCTTTCATTCAATTTGTATCACAGTATCAGAGCTTCTAACCTAAACCTAAAAAAAATTCTTTCTTTTCAACCGATTCTTCTTCTCTCCTTTTTTTCACCTCCTTGGTTCTTCTTTTGTGTCAGTCTCATTCTTCTTCTTCCAAATTCTTCTTCTGCGTCGGCCAGATTTCTATTCTAGATTCTTCTTCTTCTTCCTTCTCGGCCTGATCTCTCGCCAGATCCTTCTTCTTCTTCTTCTTCTTCACATCATATTCTTGACCGATTCTTCTTTTTCTTGGCCTACTCTTCTTCTTCAGTCGTTCTGCTTCTTCGGCTCACTTCTTATTCTTCTTCGCCAGATTCTACCAAACATACTTCCTCTATTTCCTCTCGAAAATTGATTCTTTTTCTGTTTTCTTATCGACTAATTCTTCTTCTCGGCCGATAAAAAATGATCTTTTTGATCCCGTCCTCTATGATTTTCTCTCTTCCCCCTTCCTCTCCCACAAAAATTTGTTCTCTAGGATTCTCGAATTTGTGATCTGTGATTCTCTATGATCTGTGATTCTCGGATCCCCAGTTCTGTTCCTTTACAGACTCCGGCGAAAACCTCGACAGAAACCGAACCAGATCCGCTAACCTCTCTGCCTCTCTGAACTAGATCTGAAACCCCGATGGAAACCAAACCAGATCCCCACACCCCGATAGATAATGCTACCCCAAAAAACCATCTTCCTCAACGCTCCAGACCTCCAGCCATTGAAATTTCGACACCTGACTACAAATTGCGAAAATCTTCACCAAAACATTTGGATAATAGGGATTTGATGTTTTAATGGCAAGTTAGGAGCTTGTGATCTACACACACCAACTTGAGAAAGAGGGGGGTGGTTACGCGAAATCAGGGATTTCCCAACATACTCATTTCCAGATTATCAACCACCAAATCCTTCTACCCAAATATTACAGAGAATCAATATTTTCTTATACAAATTGAAGGAAGGATTTTATATGTAATATGATTCACTTCCTTGTTCGGCGATACATAATTAATATTTATACACAAAATGAGTAAGTGAAAATAAAAAATTTCAATGTTGAATATTTGACTTAATATCTAGAAAAGAGGATTTGGTGGCTGATAATCTAGTAAGAGATATGCTGGAAACTCTCTAATTTCCCGTAACAGAGCGGAGGTGAGAAGAAAGAGAAGAAATAGAATAAGAAAGAAAGAGATAAAGGAGGAATGACCGAAAGAAAAAGTAGAGGAGAAGATAAGAGTACAGGTGCGAGAGAGAAAGGAATAGAAGAAAAAAATATTTAGGTTTAGGATTAATAAATGAAAAATAGTAATATTAATTTTTATTATTACTTAAAAATTACTTAAAGTTTCTAAAAATCGATTAAAATTAATTTTCTCTAAATTAATTAAAATTTTAAAGAATGCATAAAAATTTCAAAAATTCTAAACAAATGAATTATATTATATTAATTTTTAAAATTCGATAAATATTAAAAAAATGAAGATGATTTTTATAACTTTTATTTGTTTAAAAATTATTTTTTAAATCAACTAATATTTTAAAATAAATTGAAAATTAATTAAATTTTAAAAAAGGATAAATAATAACATGACAAAGCAAGAAACATAATTAAAAAATCATCAATATATAAATTGTTTTATATAATAAATGTTGGGTTAATACATCAAAAAAAAGTTTAATACAATACCATTTCCAAAGTTATGATATTTTATATTATCTACTCAAAGCGAGAGATCAAATTTCGTGTATATATATATATATATATATAAATACATGTGTATAAATATAGATATTATGATAACTAATAAAACATTTCATTAACTTGTTATAAACTATCGTAATTATATACAAATTTATTATACATGAACCATCAAATTACATATATAATAAAACATTAATTATATATATACATGTTTATGTATATTTACATATAATTATTTTCTAAAAAAATAATTATTGTCTAAAAAGTGAAATTAAATTTGATTTTAAAAATGTATTCTTTACTAGGAATATCCACACACGATGCATGATTGATGATTTATATATGTATTAAGAAGTAAATACATTATATTAAATGATTAATAAATTAGATTTTGTAATACTATAATTATTTATGTGTAATTGAGTAATCGTAATAATTTATTAAACTGGACTACAAAAAATGTGCAAAATAATAAATGGAAGGAAAATAAAAGATAGAATGAAGATATCATTTATATAGTTTGGAGATGTAAGATATAATGATGAATTCGGTTAAAATACTTTATCTGTTGGAATCTTTTTAATATACACATACTTTATAAAGACATGTTCAACAAAGTGGTTGCGATCCGTAACATATCCTGAAACATTAGAAATAGGGGAAATGTTAGGACCAAAATAATAGTTTAAAAATATAATTATGTGTATGAATGAATAATATATGTATGTGTTAAGTGAATATGAGACGTGATAAATGTAGGATTCTTTAAAAAAATATGAAATATGTCTTGGGTTATAATAATGTTTAAAATTGGCTTCATTAATTTGAATTCGCCCTTTCAAGTTTCACGTCAAATTTGAATTGGTGCTGTAAAGATTATTTGGAATTCTTTGCAAAATATCTTTGTCTGGTGTAGGCATTGAAAGGAAGTTTGTAAAAAAAGAATATCAATTTCAGCTAAAATCATTTCGATCTCCATCAGTGTGTACTATTGTATTTCTGTCTCACATAATTTTAAACCATCAAATCTAAATTCTTTTAGTATGTCGTCAGACATCCACTTCCAACAATTATTCTAGAGAGCTACAAGTTGGCTAACCTCACAATATAGTAACAATGTAACAAATAGACGCCACAACTGTGTGGACATAGCCCATCTTATAGATTCGTTCATAGCTTGATTCAAATCATTATCAGCATCGAACAAAACTCTCGCAACATAGGTTAAAGGCCCATTTACAACATTAAGCAACATTCTGGGATAATACAATTTGCCAGATATAGGGTGGATATTAACGATTCAACCCAATGTTAAGTCATTTTTCCTTCGAGTCTAGAATTTATTTATGCTTTGCCAAACAAAAATCGTTGAAAACAAAACATATGTTAATTTCTTTGCATCTTCATATAATATGTTTGTCTGCATCCACTCTATAAACATAGTTGCATCTGAACCCGGTTTTCTCAAGATCAAATGCACTGATATAGAGAAAACTTTTGTAAAAATATAGAGAAAACTTTTATAACAATTCTAAAAAGTGAAACTATGAATTATCTAGGATTAACCTTGTCCGTTTTAATTTGCTATCTCCTCATACACAATAGCTCTCCTTAAAACCCTAGCATTGTTTGAGTGTGATGTTTAGGTTTAAAATGCACTGATAAACGCATGATAGATGGTTTCTTGTGATGTATAAGAAATGATAAGATCCTCCAAACAGCTCCGCGTGAAGATAGATATCGACACTCCAGATAATTAGAAATTTCGTTTTATTTCCCTTACGGTCGTTCTATAAGAACTTTATGTACATTCAGTACTAACTCCCTTTTCAATTAACAAAGATGCTTTATCAAATCCCTTTGTGATGTATTTGAATAGATATTTAATTGCATTAGATCTGTTGCACCACTCAACACTAATATATGCTTTATACTTCTTTTGGATTTCCAAATTATAGGGCACAATGTGATGGTTTTCCAGTTTGACATCTTTCTTCATAACAAATTTTGTATCATCATTCGCTCATTTGTATGTTGACATAGCCAGAATGACCAACATCAGTGTATTCTAGGTAAGACCTTGGATATTTCTTCATGCATGTACCATTTTCCATACAAAGGATCATGGTATCACTACAAGAAAATCAGGTTTTAGGGACCGACAAATCGGTTCCCAATCCGTCCCTGAACCAGTTTAGGGACGGATTAGAGACGACAAATGGTAGTATCCAATCGCGCGACTCCAAATTTTTTCCGTCCCCAATCCGTTCCTAATTAGGGACGGAAATTTCAGTCCCCAATCCGTCCCTAATTAGGGACCGAAAAAGTAGTCCCCAATCACCTTGGGCTTTTTGTTGCCCGTGCCCTTCTTGAAAGAAGATCCGACCATCATCACGGCACTCTGTCCCTTAGACGTCTCAGACACTGACTGACTCTCATAGTCAATCAGTTGGTTCAGCATCTCTAGAGACGGGAACAAGCCGTTTCTAAATTTGGAGACGGCAACCATCCGTTTCCAATTTTTTTTTAAACAAAAAAAAATTAAAATTTTTAAATTTAATCGATTACATTAAAAGATAAATATTAGTGTACATTACATTCCGATTACATATTTTTAAAAGTTTGATTACATTACATTCCGATTACATATTTTTAAAAGTTCGATTACATTACATTCCGATTACATATAATCCTAAGCCGTTCCGACTACTCCTCGTCGGAATCACTATTCTGAACTGCATCCCAATCGATGTTAGGCATTTGCGCTTTCATCATGCGCAGAAGCTTATCCATACGCCTATCCGTTCGTTCAGCATGCTTTTTTGATCGTTCATTCTCTTTTCTTAATAGTTCCGCCTCCTTTAGTGCTTGTTCAACGCGCCTGTCGGATTCTTGGAACCTTTCGTCCATTTGATGTCGGAGCTCGTAATCCACTTTTTCTTTACCTTTGGATGAAGTTGAATGCTTTGAGGACATTGCTCCAAGTCCGAAAATACGCCCTTTGTATGGCGTAACTTGCTGTAAAACAAATACCGAGAATTAATAACATTTCTAAATAATGAAATTAGATCATAGTATAATGTAATTATTACCTCGAGATACAATTCGTTGTACTCTTCCTGACTAAGAGTAGTTTGTGAACCGTCTTCTCTCGGGGGAATTTGCGATACTCGCTCCGATGCCATGTTTTCAATTTCCTCGTGAATGCTTTTCGCCTTAGGATCCACCCACGAACCATCTGACTTCTTCACGTGCGTACGTTCCAACAATTCTATATACGATGGTTCGTATCCCTGCTCTTTCGCCTGAAAAAAATAAAAAAGACATAACTTCTCTTTCCTGAAAAAAAAACATAGTTTAATAAAATGTTAATTTTATATAAATGCATAAAGTTGAATAAAACTTACCAGATCTTCATTTTTCGTCCCTAATCCGTGTCTAATCCGTTTCTAAATTTAGGGACGGAAGTTTCAGTCCCCAATTCCGTCCCTAAAATTAAATTTTCTAGTAGTGTATGTCTAAACTACACAAACCATGCATCATATATTGCTTAACCAAGAGGAACCATTCTCTATCATGTTCTTTATCACGCAACTCAACATGGATGTACTTGTGTATGTTCTCAGCCGTAGGATTTTTGAAATTGGGTTCTAGCTATATTAAAAGCATACAAAGGCCATGTTTCTGGAACTTAATAGTATATATGATGGAAAAACATGATAATGTAAATATCAAAATTAATGTTCTAGTAAATTAATGGTATTGAGGAAAATAATTGAATGTATTAGTTTTAGATAAATGGATACCTAGTATAGGCTTCGGAAAAAAATACTCCATCATTGATGTTGACCAATAGAGAATCTAATTTCAGCTTCAAGATCTGAGATTCAATATCTAGTCTATCATTTGCAGCTATTCCATTATACAATTCAAGGTGATTCGAGATTTCTTTCCTAGATAGGACTTGTAGTCATCGTTATAGAGAAATCCAGATTACCATCAATATATAGTCATTGCATCATGATATTTCTCAATCATGTATCGTGGTTCTCCCGTAAATTACCAATAAAGTTTCCATTGCTATCACCCTTCCCAATAAAATTAACACATTATTTATCTAATTTTTTATGGCCTAACGTATTCTTTGTTGTTCAATAATTGTGTATGCATAAACAACATACTTAGACGACGTTCTTTGGTTATTGTCGTCCCTTTTTATAATTGTGTATGTATTTGGTAAGCATAGAACTTAACTACCTATGCATGAACTAAACATAATAGATCATTAAAGTCTTGCTTTGGATTCTAAATGATATTTTCAACAACTCGAAGTTGAGTAGCATGGTGTTACAACAAAGAGAAAATATGCACGGTCCAACAACTCCAAGATTAGAAAATCGACTTATCTGTGCCGACTTACCCAACAAATTTTATACTGAAACCCTTTTGAATTCATTTTCCTTCTCCTTATCCTTCTTATTCTTCTTCTTCTTCTTCTTCTTCTTCTTCTTTTTTAATTCTTAGATATTTAAAAATATTCAGAAACTAAACATGAATCTGGAGTTGCCAACAGATGAAAAATCCAGATTAAAATGGACTTTTGAACTTCATTTTTTATTTTCTTTGTTTTTCTTTGGATTTTGTGTTTTCTTTTCCATATTATCCATTTTAATATTTCTTGCTTCTTATTTTGGTTGCAGAAGAGTAACCCAAGGGATTGATGAAGATGATGGCAATTGTTGGAGAATTTGAAGATGACAACAAAATAAAGAGAAAAGACCCAATATTCTAATGCAATGACAAAAGAGATTTGAACCTAGCAGACATTATATCCTCTATTCATCGCTCTCTCTGGACAATCTTTACATCTTTATAAGAAGCAGATAGAAGCAATAATGACGGCCATCAAATAAGATTTCAAAACAAGGACAAAATCTTTACATAATACATATCACGACACTTAAATGCAAACTATTCAAATTCTCCATGTTGTTATTTCCCTTTGCACCACAAAAGCATATTCAAGAAGAAAATATAGCATAAATGGAGCACCAAACAATAATTGTTTCAAGATTCCTATCTAAATATACAATATTTCTCTATAGAAGTTTCATTCAAAAAGCTAAAACAAAAAGGAAGAAACAAACCTCATAATCTAAGCCTCAAAATAAAAGGGTTAGAAACAAATGACCATCTGGAGATAGTGAGGAAGCTCACCTGGAAAATTTGAAGATGACAACAAATAAAGAGAAAAATCTCAATATGCTAATGCAATGACAAAAGAGATTTGAACCTAGCAGCCATTATATTCTTCATTCGTCACTTTCTCTAGATAATCTCTACATCTTTATAAGAAGAACAACAATGACTGTCATTAAATAAGATTTCCAAAACCAAGAAAAATCTATAAATAAACCATGTCACACACTAAAATGCAAAGTATTCAAATTCTCCATGTTATTATTAGTCTTTGCACCAAAGAAGCATATTGAAACAGAAAATATGGCGTAAATTGAGCACAAATCAATAAATGTTTCAAGATTTCTATCTAAATGAACTACAGAAAAAATGTTGGTATTTTTTATATTTCTCCAAGGAAGTTGCATTCACACAGTTAAAACAAAAAGGAAGAAACAAACCTCAAAAACTAAACCTCAAAACAAACGGCTCCGCAAAGTCAGCAACCATATCCTAGAATAAGCTTCAAAAAACCTGATGGTAACATTTCCTGGCTAAACCTAAAAGAAACAAACAATGTGAATTACAATTTAAAAGATAAAATAAAAGAGAATATGTGTTTCCAACTCAAACACTCGTCGTTGACGATGGTGATAATTAATAATAATATCATGATGATGATAATTAATAATAATTGTATATAGGAAATATAGCATAAAAAATATCTAATTATTTTATTTTAGCCTATAAAATATGAATTATTATTTAACCTAAAAAAATCCAAACTTATATTTTTTTCTTTAAAAACACTAACTTTAGGATATGATTAATTTGATTAATTTGTGTTTTCTTAGACAACACTTAAAAATTTAAAGAGATAAAATATGATTTAGTGTTTTTGTTTGTATATGGATATGATTAATTTGATAATTTTGTGTTTTTTAGACAAAATGAAAAAATTCAAAATTTTTAGATTCAAAATAATAATTTGTGTTTTATAGAGAAAAATTAAAAAATTTGATATTTTCTATACTATTAAAGTTAGTGTTTTTTTTTAAAATAATAAAATTTTAAATTAAAATTAATAATTCATATTTTATAATAAATTAAAATAAAATAATTTAATATTTTTTATGCTATATTGTACTGTACAATTTGTACAGATGGGAAGGGTCCCACCAAAAGTCCCGACCATCGTTCGAAGATCCATCGAATTCACTTTAGTCAAAGAGGAGCATGCAGGATCTGACCAGAAGATTCTCCAACTTTGCCAATTGCTCTCCCTCCTCTTTTTTTTCCCATTATTTTATAACCATTTTATTTGTTAATGATACTTTTAATCAAAACATTGTTTTCCATTGGTGAATCTTATATTTTAATTAAATTAATTTATTTTTTACAAGCTGGATTTTAGAATTGGATACAGACTTAGATTAACGTTTTCCTCCTGAAATTTTTTTACATGACAGATAATATACAATTTGCTACATCCAGAAAAAATTAAATTTAATTATAGTATTTTCGTTTTTTGAAAAATGTTAGTACTTAGTTTAAACGAGTTGATCTTTGTTTATTAACTAAAATCCTAGATAAGCTACTATTCCAACATTATTAGACCATGGCAGTAAGAGTAAATTTAAGTAACCTCATCGATTAAATAAAAAATAGGATCCAAAATGATTATTTCAAATATCTGTCATGTCTATATTCAATTTAAATTATTCAGATTAATCTATATAAAAAAATGTAATAAACTGTAACAGTTATAAATTTGGTTTTAAATTATCAAAAAATGGAAATAATATAAACAAATTATATAGGTACCAAAATTTTGTGATTCTTTTACTTTATATAGAAGTGTTACAAAAAATCAAAATTTTTAAACGAAAGATAAATAATATTGAAATGGTAAATATATTGGATAAAATTTTATAATACGATAAATTTAATGATATATTTTTTAATATATTTAGTGGTTAAAATTTTAACTAAAATTACAAACCAAAATAACAATTGCCAAAATAATATATATGTGAAAGAAATAGGATGTTCATTAATAAATTTAAATATTAAATATTTAAACGTGGGTAAAAGAAATATAAATGAAAAGTCAGCAAAATCATTAGTGGAGAAAGGTTAATGAAATTAGGTACTATTTTTTTAAAAAATTAATCTTGTGGGCCTTATAAATGTTGGATTTTTTTTTTCAAAATTTTCCTATATATATATAAAATATATATATATATACGAAGTGTTTTTTTATTTGGGAGGAACATCTCATCCAACAAAAGAAACATAAGAGAAAAAAATTTAGAAAAGAATACTTTTTTTATAATTTTTGGAATATTTTTTTTGGGTATTTGAGAGAAATTTTTTCAAAATTGTTAGAGAGAAATATCAGTGTTTTATCCTTACAATTTTAGAGAAATGTTGTAATTTTTTTAGAATCAGTAAAAAACTTCTATTATTCGTCCGTGGACGTAGGCACTTTGTCGAACCACGTAAAATCTAGTTGCCCCATTTTTATATTTTTCTCGTCTCTATTTTGTTGCCTAACAGTTATTTATCCACGTCCGATCCTAACAGTGGTATCAGAGCTCTGGTTTAATACCAGTTGTTCATACGACGATTAGGTTATAGCGAGATAAGTACAGATAAAATGTCAACACAATATGAGATAGAGAAGTTCAGTGGGAATAATTTCTCGACATGAAAAACAAAAGTGATGGTTGTTTCATGAAAGAGGGTTGTTTGTCAGCTATTGGGAAAGACCGAATGGTATGACTGATGAGCACTGGAAGAAAATAAATGAAAATGTCATAGCCAGTTTGCACCTCGGTCTCGTCGATGACATCCTCAATAGTATAGAAGAGTTGGAGACTCCAAAGAAAATCTAGAAGTATCTCTCAAAGCTATATGAGACAAAGTCATTCCATAAAAAGATCTTCTTGAAAAGAAGATTCTACACTCTCCGGATGTCGGAATCTACTTCCATGACAAAATATATAAGTACGCTCAATATGCTATTTTCAAAACTCTCCAAAATGAGTTACAAAATAGATGTAAAAGAGCGTGCTAAGATCTTGCTCCAAAGTTTACCAGATTAGTATGATTCACTCATCGTGAACATGACTAGCAATCTTCTCACAGACTATATAGTCTTTGAAGATATTGCAATTACTGTTCTGGAAGAAGAACGGAGGCGTAAAAACAAGCAGGACATGTTGGTAGGCTCGTAACAAGCAGAGGCCTTAGTGGTGATCAAAGGAAAATCAATGGAACATGTTTCAAGTGGGAGTCAATATGCTGACAAATTAAATTCAGGGAGTAAGAAGGTTATTAAATGCTTTCACTACGGAAAGAAAGGTCATGCGAACAAGCATAGTTGGAATTATAATAAAAATGGAGAGAAAGCGGAAAAGCCTCAAGCCAACGTTACGAATACCCCTAATGGTGAAGTGTTGTACAGTGAGGTAACCACAGTTACTGAAGACAGATAAAATTTCTCCGATGTATAGCTTTGAATTCAGGATCATGGCATATAACCTCTCGGAGAGAATGGTTCCATGATTATGAACCTATCTGAGAAGGATTTGTGTTTATGGGAAATGATCATATTTTGAATATCGCTTGCATCGGTACCATCAAAGTGAAAACTGAAGATGGTATACTTTGAACCATTCAAGGGGTACGATACGTGGAAGGTTTGACAAAGAATCTATTGTCTGTTGGACAATTAGATGGCATAGGGTACAAGACCTATTTGGAAAATGGAATCATGAAAATTGTCATGGATGCGCTGGTCGTGCTGAAAGCTAAAAAGATGGTATCAAATATGTACATGCTTAAAGGAAATACACTACGAGAAGGAGAAGCAAATGTCACAGAATCAGGTTTAACAGCGGAATCAACGATGTTGTGGCACCAAACACTGGGTCACATGTCGGAACGAGGCTTGAAGATTCTTATAGATTAAGGTCTTCTCTCGGGGCTTTAAAAAGTTACATATCCTTTTGTGAGCATTGTGTTATAAGTAAGCAGTACAAATCCAAATTCAGTAGTTCAACTGCTAAAATCAAGCTATCTTGGATCTGGTTAATTTTGATGTTTTGTAAGCACCGAAGATGGCCTTAGGAGGTGCAAGATACTTTGTATCTTTCATTGGTGACTATTCCAAAAGATGTTTGGTGTACCCTATCAAGAAAAATCAGATGTATTTGAAGTTTTCAAAATCTTCAAAGCACGGATCGAGCTTGAATCCAAAAAAAAGATCAAAGGCTTGAGGTTAGACAATGGAGGAGAATATACTGGTGATGAGTTTAATCGGTTTTTTCAACAAGAAGGAATCAAAAGACAGTTCACGGTGGTATACACACCTCAACAAAATGGTGTAACAGAACGGATGAATACAACCCTGTTGGAGAGAACAAGGGCTATGCTGATAACTTTTGGCTTGGTAAAACACATTTTGAGCCGAAGCAGTTATGACCACATGTTATGTGATCAATCGATCACCATCAACATCAATTGATCTGAAGACACCTATGGAGATGTGATGGGAAAGCAAGCTGATTATTCCAACCTTCATATGTTTGGATGTATTGCATATGTGATGTATAACATCCAAGAAAAAACTAAACTGGATGCATAAATCCAGAAAGTGTGTCTTTTTAGGGTATGCTAATGGAGTGAAGGGGCATCGCTTCTGGGATCCCATTGCCCACAAGGTTATTATCAGCAAAGATATCATATTTACAAAAAAGGTGAAAAATGACGATAGTTCTATGGAAAGACCAGAGATGATGAGAGTTGATGTTGAAAATCGGACGAAACAACAAGTTCCATGTTCTTATGAAGATATTGATGAATCCCAGCCAACTGAGATTTCGAAAACACAGCTCCGACGTTCAAATCGAGAAAGGAGAAAACCAGTATGACAGAATGAATTTATTATGGAGGGAAATATTGCTTATTGTCTTCTATCCAAAGATGGAGAACCACTCATATTCGTGAGGAAATTCAAGGAAAAAATGCTTCTCAGTGGATGACATCAATGGAAGAAGAGATAGAAGCACTTCACAAAATAAGACGTGGGATCTTGTTCCTTTACCACAAGGACGAAAGGCCATTAGAAACAAATGAGTCTTCAAAATAAAACGAGATTGCAACGATCAAGTGGAAAGATATCATGCAAGGCTAGCGATAAAAAGGATTTTCTCAGAAATAAGGGATCGATTTCAATGAAATCTTCTCACCTGTTGTTCGACTCACAACAATTAGAGTTGTCTTGACAATGTGCGCTACATTGGATATTCACCTTGAGCAGTTAGATGTTAAAACTGTGTTTCTTCATGGAGAACTTGAAAAAGAAATTTATATGCTCTAACCAGAAGGATTTTCAAACAAAGGAAAGGAGAACTTGGTTTGCAGGCTAAACAAATCTCTATACGGTCTCAAACATGCACTGAGATATTGGTATAAGAGATTTGATTCTTTGATAATGAGCCTCAGATACAACAGACTGAATGCAGATCCTTGTGCGTACAACACGAGATTTAGTGTTGATGATTTCATCATTTTGTTGTTGTATGTTGACGACATGTTGGTAGCAGACCCCAACAATGATCATATTAAAGAATCGAAGGCTCAATTGGCTAGAGAATTTGAAATAAAAGACTTGGGCCAAACAAGCAAGATTATGGGATTGCAAATTCACCGAGACAGAAATAATAGGAAGATTTAGCTTTCACAAAAGAACTATATCAGTAAAATCTTGCATCGTTTCAACACGCAAGATTGTGAGCCAATCTCTACCCTTTTTCTTATTAATTTCAAATTATCCTCCGAGATGAGTCCTAGCACGGAAGAAGAAAGGGTGAAGATGTCTCGAGTTCCGTATACATCAGCAGTGGACAGTTTGATGTTTGCATGGTATGTACCAGCCCAGATATTGCACAAGCAGTGGAGCGGTTAGTCGATATATGGCAAAACCTGAAATTGAGCATTAGAGTGCTGTAAAGAGGATATTGAGACCTCAAGGGTACCTCAAATGTTGCATTGTGTTATGAACGATCAGACTTGACTGTTACCGGATATGTCGATTCGCACTATGCTGGTGACCTCGACAAAAGCAAATCCACCACAAGATACGTGTTTACTCTTGCTAATCGTGCCGTAAGTTGGGTTTCAAAATTACAGTCTATCAGAGCGACATCTACGACAGAGGCTAAGTATGTTGCGGCTACACAAGCTAGCAAAGAAGCAATTTGGTTGCAAATGTTGATGGAAGAGCTTGGTCATAAACAAGATAATATAGTCTTGTTTTGTGATAGTCAGAGCGCATTGCATCTTGCAAAGAATCTAACATTTCATCAAAAGACGAAACACATAAGGATACAATATCATTGTGTACATGAAAAAGTGGAGGAAGACAACGTCGATATTTAGAAAATTCACATAGAGAAAAACATGACAGATATGTTGACGAAACCAGTTAAACGGTGAAAAATATATTTGGTGTCGATCTTCTATGGATCTAGCGGAAACACGAGCAACTTAACAAAGGCGAAGTGGAAAGGAAGAAAAAATACAACAAAAGTGATTTTGAGTGGGAGAATGAAAAGTCATCAAAATCACTAGTTAACAAAGGGTGATGAAATTAGGCACCCTTTTAAAGAAAAAATTAACCTTATGGACCCTACAAGTGTTGAATTTTTCTTCAAAATTTCCCTATATACCAGATGTTTTTCACCTTTGAGGGGCATCCCATCCAGCAGAAGAAACATAAGAGAAAAAAAATTAAAAATTTCTTTTCTTAATTTTTGGAGTATTTTCTTTTGAGTATTTGAGAAAATTTTTCTTCAAATTGTTGTTAGAGATAAATATCAATGTTTTCTCCTAATAATTTGAGAGAAGTGTTGTAATTTTTTAAAAGTCGGTAAAAACTTTTTATTATTCGTCTGTACACGTAAATATTTTATCGAACCACGTAAAATCTAATAAATCTATTTTTATATTTTATCATCTCTATTTTATTGTCTAATCGTTATTTATTTACGTTTGATCTAAATCCTAACAAAAAACATATGGTGTATGCGAGGAAGAAAGAAAAAAGTTAGCATATATGTAAATGTGGGAAAGATATGTTAAGAAGAAAAAAATATTAAAATCTCATCTCTAGTTTCACATGAGAATTCTATCTCCTTCGTTTTTTGCCTATTATAATAAAATCTGATCAAATTATGTTAATTACCCATCGCCATGTTATCTTTTTTAATATATAATGACATAACAAGTGACAGCAAATCCAATTTTGTTTTTTCTTTTTTGAAAAATTCAATTGTGATATACCACACATAACTTTCTTAAAAGTGAATTTTAATTAATTTATGTTGCCATATTAGCCTCAAAATATAAGAATTTTGGACTGTCTTTCTCCGTATATATCCATAAAATTTCCTCTTCCATTATATATCGCCTATTTATTCACCCAAACCGACCTCACAAAAATAAAATTAAAAAGGATAAAACACATACTTCCAAATAAGCTGAAATAACAAGGAACAAGAAAAAGAGAGAACGAAAGAAGAAGAAGACTCGAGAAAATTCAAGCACAATACACACATGGAGAACGGCAACGGCAACGGCAACGAAAACAGCGGTGGGGATGATATGAGGCGACCGTTATTTTCGCCGGGAAAAGCTAACGTTGCGGCTGCGGAGGAGGAGGGGGAGTTTTATGGAAGGTTTTGGATAGAGACGAAGAAGCTATGGCACATAGTGGGACCCAGCATCATAAGTAGAGTGGCATCATACACCATGAACGTCGTCACTCAAGCCTTCGCCGGCCATCTCGGCGACGTCGAACTCGCTGCCATCTCCATCGCCAACACCGTCATCGTCGGCTTCAACTTCGGCCTCCTCGTACGCTCTCTCTCTCTCTCTCTCTTTATTTATTAATTAATTTACAATCATTTTCTTCTTTAATTTGATATTTATATGTGTATATATATATCTATAATTTATATTTTAATTGATGTGGATTGTTTTTATTTATATCTATATTATATATAATACGACACAGATTTGGATTGTTTTATAAATGACAAATTTATATATATATATACAAAAAGTTTTTATACCGTATAAAATGAGTTTACATGTCAAAACCAGTTAAAAATTTTAATATTATCCATATATATACATATATTCTAACAGGTGGGAATGAGTAATAAATATTAGCTAATCAGGCGGTAACATATAATTGTCTTAGTACCCGTGATAAGGTTGATAAAATTATTGCTTTTTAAAATAATTTTTTATATGATTTAATAATATTATAATTGCAATATATATATATATACTTTGTTCGAAGAGAAATAACTCATTAACATCTATTCGGCTCAATGTTAAGATTTTACAGATTTTCTTTGTTGCGTACATTACATATACTCATAGGTCAATAATGATTATATTCTTGCCGGTCGGGAAAGATATTAATAAAACTACATCATAGAACATACAAAAAAAATTTCAACGCATGTAAAATAACCTAAATGGTATTTTTTTAACGGTTGAATAGAGATCATAAAGAATATATATATATATATTTTTTATCTTCAGTGTTAATCTTAATTTTTTTGTAAATCTTTACATTAGTGGGAATTCAGGATAAAGAAAGATATACTGTCGTGTAAAGTTCATATTTTTTTTCAAAATTATAAAAAATACTGAAGATTATTTCTATATGAAGCCAGAAAAATATAGAAAAATAGATTAAAAATCCACATAGTAAGTAAAATTATGGAAGATACTATTAGCTAGCAATTGCATAGTTATTTATTAAATTTAACACCAAATCTTGAACCAATAAATTTTAATTAATTATTTGTTTATAATTAGGTACGATATTTTGATACAGGAGTTTTTTTATAAGATGAGGAATGGTATAATAATTTTCTCAAATGAGGTATTAGTTTGGTGATTTTAAAATTAAGCTTAGATACATTATCTATAATGTTTTTGTGTTCGTGCATTTAATATGAGAATAAAATTATTCGAATCGTCAATTATAAAATTGAATAATGTAGAAGGTTACAAAAAGACAAAATAAAAGCTGTGGATAAAGATGAAATGATGAAATCAATGACTTCAATTGCTAAATGAGTGACAGCTGCTAAATTCGTCACGTTCAATCAAATTTGTTCTGACGGTTTAAAAATATATGATTCGTTATTTTTCTTATATAGTTAATATATAGAAATCGAGGTTATTTGATTATTACATATCTAATGAAATTCATTGACAAATCATTAATTTTATCAACTTAGTTTGATTCAATTAAAAATTTACCATAATTGTCCTTTCATGGATGTGATATGTGATGTCAATTACTGTTGATATAAAAATGTTCAAAATGCACGAAATCGTGGTTATATTGTTATGAATTAGTATTTTAGGTGAAGTATTAGTGTTTTAAAAATAGTGAAAATTAGTGTTTTAAATTTAAAGTATTAGTGTTTAAAAACAGAAATTGTAACTTAGATATTAGTAAGCCCATTTAATTTAAAAAACCATCTCATAGTTATTACAAAATCTCATTAGCCAAACCCATATCACAAAAGAAAGATATGAGTATTTGTTCATCAGGTAGTGGATGCTAAAGAGTTTATTTTTCACTCCAAATACGAATATTCTTTTCACAAAACTATTTATATGAATTAAAATCTGAATCACATATTAACGTCATGCATCTTAAAACCTATGATTTTTAAATACTCGGTCATAAATTATTGCTCTATCATTGCCCCTGATCATTTCAGGTGAAAAATATACCATCAGAATATATTGTATACACAGTTAAAGCTCAATATAGGTTTCTACTCAGATTGTTTATAAATAAGGTTTTATAATTCATATGAAATAATAACGTAAAACAGTAATACTCGATTTTCAAGTGAATGATTGACTATATATATGTGTAAATAGACCCCTGCTTAAGATGATGGAAATTCATACTTAACATGCTTGGATACATGTGTGTGTATATATATAATTGAATGGCGGCAGCTAGGGATGGCGAGTGCGTTGGAAACGCTGTGCGGTCAAGCGTTTGGGGCAAAACGGTACCACATGTTGGGAGTGTACATGCAGAGATCGTGGATAGTGTTGTTTCTCTGTTGCTTCTTGCTCTTGCCTTTGTACGTTTTTGCAACGCCAGTCCTGAAATTGCTCGGACAGCCAGATGACGTGGCAGAACTCTCCGGCGTGGCCGCCGTTTGGATGATTCCTCTTCACTTCAGCTTTGCCTTTCAGTTCCCTCTCCAACGTTTCCTCCAGAGCCAGCTCAAAACTCAGGTATGTTACACCTTCTTCTTTTTTCTTTTTTTTTTCCTTTTTTTCTAATGTGGCATATATATATATATCTATATATATATATATATATAATCTTGAATAATTTCAATTTCTGAATTAACTTTTGTATTGGATTAGACTTAATTCCATTTACATGTTCCAAAATTGAATTTGAATATGAAGTGATAATATCTCGTGTTGTTCTATATTGGTTAACACATTGCTGACTAGTTTTATGTGCAATTACTAAATTGTGGGGCCCAAACAGGTGATCGCATGGGTGTCGTTTGTAGGATTAGTGGTAAACGTATTGACAAGTTGGTTGTGTGTGAGTGTGTTTGGTTGGGGAATCATCGGAGCCTGCTTGGCTTTGGACATCTCCTGGTGGGTTTTGGTCTTAGGCCTCTATTTCTACACCGCATGCGGTGGTTGCCCTCTCACATGGACAGGCTTCTCCTCCGAGGCTTTCTTCGGCCTTTGGGACTTCCTCAAACTCTCTGCGGCCGCCGGTGTCATGCTCTGGTACCCATCTTTCCTCTCCCTTTATACATCAATATAACCTAATATGTTTAAGTTATGTTTACGCTCATTTAATATGACATTATAATCTAATGCATCATGATATTAATATACCGATCTTATGTATTCACCAAAATTGAGTCTAGATATAGATATGAAGGTGTGTACACATATATATAATCAATCATTAATATCATGATGCATTATATATATATGATATTTTATATTTTTTAACCAGTTTTTATTAATTTGGATCCAAATCAATTGAATATAATACTTTTTGCCTTTGTTTAGTGGCAAGAATTCTTATTTCGTAGTAGAAAGAATTATGTAGTCAATAACACCATATTATGGACCACAAATACATGGTTCAATTATTTATTATATGTTTCTGGATTTATAGCTATTGGAGAACTGTAATTTGTGATGAAATTATTGTGATAATTGTAGATTATAATTTTAAAAGATATATATAATAATAATCCAAAATCCGTCGCCATTTGGTAAAAAATGTCAGAAAATATGCAAAAAAACAAACAAATTATGTCGCAAAAAGGAACAAATCATGTCACAAATCTCTATTTACGAATGAACTTTCACAATATTTCGATGATAATTTTCTGTTGAAAGCTTTTTTCATAGTGTATTATTTGTTTCTGATATATTGTTAAAAAGAATTCCTGCGGATGGGATGTAAAATTGATTGGTTTTGTTTTTTTTTTAATATTGGCTTTGTTGTTTGTTGCAGTTTAGAGAATTGGTACTACAGGATACTGATTTTAATGACAGGATATCTGAAGAATGCAACATTAGCTGTCGATGCTTTATCTGTTTGGTATAAAGACTCTTTTGTCCCTTTCTCTTTTGATATTTTTTAAGATCTATTATGGTTTTAAGATCTATTATATCTTTCTAATTCGAATCCGAACTAAGAGTTTAAAGAGGATGAAAAAAGACATTATGTATCATTTGAACCTATTCATATTGTTCAAATCAGAAAAAACAGAATCTAATTTGATTAGTCTAAAGATATTGAACACAAAGATATGATAATTTATGTTTTTCTTTTCTTGTTTCTGTTTTACAGCATGAGCATCAATGGTTGGGAGATGATGATTCCAATGGCTTTCTTCGCAGCCACCGGGTAATTCTCCATCATTAATGTTATTCATATACCATAGAAAAATTTCAATTTCGTGCAAGTTTAATCCAAAAAACAAACATTTTGGGCATGAACTCATGTTTCTATTTCAAAAATCAACATGAACTCATGTTTATTATATAAAAAGAAAAGTAAAAGGATGAAATGAATAAAGGGTGCGAGTGGCGAATGAGCTTGGAGCTGGGAATGGAAAGGGAGCGAAATTTGCAACGAAAGTATCGGTGGGACAATCAACGGTGATTGGGTTAGTGTTTTGTTTGGTGGTGATGCTACTTAGGGACAAGGTCGCTCTCATCTTCACTTCAAGTCCTCAAGTTTTGTCCCAAGTTGATTCCCTCTCTTATCTCTTAGCCGTCACCATCCTCTTGAACAGCGTTCAACCCGTTTTATCAGGTAAAATCATTTATAATCCAAAATCAATACAAACAAAATACTTTTTGAAATTATATAAAAAAAAGGAAATTCCAGGTGATATAAAAACTTGGATGACGTGGCAGGTGTGGCGGTGGGGTCGGGTTGGCAGACGACGGTGGCTTATGTGAACCTTGGATGTTACTACCTTGTTGGTGTTCCTTTTGGAGCTATTATGGGTTGGGTCTTTAACTTAGGTGTTATGGTGAGTTACACTTTCTTGCGTTGCAAGAAAACCCATATATCCCAAGCGTTTTATATTCATATTATTTTTAACTTTTTTAAAGGGAATGTGGGGAGGAATGATTTTTGGTGGTACTTTTGTTCAAACCGTGATCTTGGCTATTATAACGATGCGTTGCGATTGGGATAAAGAGGTAAAATAAATAAGTTTTTTTTAAAATAAATAATTAGCGATTATATGTTATAATAATGTGGTTAATGGGTTTGGTTTGCAGGCGGCCAAAGCGGTGGAGCGAGTGAATATGTGGTCTACACATGACAACAAGGACTTGTTGCAGTAGTACACAAATATATAACATTGCTGTTGTTGAATTTTGAAAGTTCAATTAGTTTCACGTAATAAAATTTTAAATATTTCCTATATTTTTTATATATATATATTAAATTTGTAATTCTTACCAACTGTTATATTTCCATCTAACATAGATTTCGAATTTTCGATTAACTTGAATATTTCTTTTATGTAATGAAAATTGTAAATGCAATAAAAATAGGGTCATAGGATAAAATTGTAAATTCAGGTTGTTGAGACATGCAAGAAACATAAATTCAAATGAAGAGAAATTGAAGGAGTCAATGAGAAGTTCAAGGAGAATAAGATGGAGTCAAGAGTGGATCCGGCGAAGTCAAGGTTGAAGGATATCAGCAAAGAGATGCGGTTGGAAAATCGAAGAGGTTAGTTGTGCATCGACGAAGACAAATAAGTGAAATTGACGATACAAAGAAGATGAACTATGGGAAGATATCGGAGAAGTACACAAAAATAGAGAGAAAGGGTTCTTAAGTTTTTAAGTTTTTAAGTGTACTTAGAGCGATATGGTACTGAGCGGAGAGAAACAGTAAAGGATTTATTTACGTCTAACTCAGGGGGAGTTATCTGTGGAGATCTTTGGTGCATTGTAAAAGATAACAAGTGTACTTAAAGATTGACGAGTAAATAAAACGAGTACCGTTTTATATATTTGGTCTTTGAGAATTGATTATTTGCAAAGTTATCTGTTTACTAGTTTTTCAATTGGTATCAGAGCAGGTAACCTAAGTTTAGAGTAAATCTAAGAACTGGTTTGAGATCCTAGAAGACAACGAAATGGAAGGACCAAGAGATTTGTATTCCTTTGGAAAACCTGACATGTTAGATGCATCTAATTATGGCTATTGGAAAGTCAAAATGAGAGCAAGTATAAGAGGAATATATGAAGATGCTTGGAGTGCTGGCAAAAACGGGTGGACTCCACCAACGGTTATTGATGAGAATGGAAATGTAAAAGAGGATCCCTCCGATCAATGGACGCCCAGTGAGAAAAGAAGCTCAACATTCAATGCAAAAGCCTTGACAACCATTTTCTCATATGTAGACATAAACGAGTTTAAGCAAATTCAAGGATGCGAATTTGCAAAAGATGCATGGGATACTCTAGAAACCATTCATGAAGGTACTACCAGTGTCAAAAGAACACATCTGGATATTTTAGAAAATAAGTTTGAGAAACTGGAGATGGGTGAGTATGAAAGTGTAAAAGACTTTAGCAGTCAGATGAACGCAATTGCCAACGAAGTAAGTGTACTTGGGCAGAATCTGGACGATAAGAAGGTGGTTAAGAAATTACTTAGATGTCTACCTAAGAAATTCCATGCATAAAAGGTTGCAATGATTATGTCTGTGAATACAGACACTACAAGTTTTAAAGAAATAGTTGGAATTTTAGCTGCCTATGAACTCGAACTTCAACTTGAACAAGGAGATACAACAAAAGAGAGAAGCAAAGGAGTGGTACTACAGGCTACATCAGAAAGCTTCTGACTAGACAATCTTGAAGAAAATATTGTCTTACTGACCAGGAAGTTTTGAAAATTTATGAAAAACGCTAAGGAGGGAAAAAGTTATTAGCTGAAGAAACCGGATATAAAAAGGATAATAAATCCGGAGCTCAATGCCATGAATGTAAAGGGTTCGGTCACTTCAAGTCAAAATGTCCTAGCATTACTAAAAGAGAGAGTATGCTGAAAAAAAATTTAAGAGTGACACAATGTTTCAAATGCAAAGGATTTGGACATACTAAAAATGAGTATGCAGACAGTAGCTATGTCAAGGGAAAGTCACTAATTATGTTTAGTGAATCTAGTTCTGAATCTGGAGATGAGTCTGAAGAAGAACAATCAAGCTTTGTAGCATTCATCGGCATCATTATTGAGACCGACAAACGAAGTGAAAAAGATCAACTTGAAGAAGAAGAAGAAAAAGACGAAGTTGATGTAGAAACTATCTACAATGAGTGGCTAAAGATGAGCAAATTAAATGTTCAATTGGTCAAGAAAAATGAGAAACTGGAAGCTCAAATTCAAGATATGAAGCGAGAAGTAGCCAAGAAGGAAGAAGAAGTACACTTTGCCAAAAGACAGCTGAAAGAGACAAATAAACAATTGAAGATGCTGTCAAATGATACTGATAAACTGGATCATTTGCTCTCAATTGGCAAAAGAAAAGGCGATAACCATGGAATTGGTTATTTGGGTAATTCAGATAAGTCGGAAAAAAAAATTTGTTTCTAGAGATGATTTTGGAAGAAAATCTGAAACAAAAGGAAAAACAACAACCTTACATCACCTTCAATAAAGGTCAGGCTGTACAAAACTTCATGACGAAAAGAAATGGAAATGATCATTTTCTTGAGCACAATTCCAGAAGACAAATTCAGACTTCATACCACAACTACAACAAGAGAAAGACATATCATTCACAATACAATGGACAGAATTATGGAAGAATGTATCGAGGTAGAAACAGAAAGAGAAATTCAGTGATTTGTTTCTTGTGTGGAATCAGAGGTCACAAACAACGTACATGCTACAAGAGATTCAGGTATGACTCAGGTAAGTCACCTAAATTTAAACAAGTTTGGATAAAGAAAAGTGATCTATACTGCAATGTTGCATATATTTCTGCACAGAAGGAAAAATCTAACATATGGTACTTTGATAGTGGATGCTCTAGACATACGACAAGTACAAGGGAATTACTCTCAAATTTTGTTGAAATCAAGAATGCAGGAAATAAAGGAAAGATTCTTGGAAAAGGCGACATAAACTCACTTGGACAACCTGCTTTGACAAATGTGCAATTTGTTGCGGGCTTAACAGATAATCTAATTAGCATAAGTCAATTATGTGACATCAATCATCAGGTTAAGTTCAATTACAAAGAATGTCAAGTAATGAATTTTGACAATGAGTGTATAGTTACAGGTTCACGATCTTCAAATAATTGCTATGTGTGGAGTGAAAACAAAGTCTGTTTGAAAGCAACGGATGATCTACTATCGTTGTGGCATCAACGATTAGGACATGTCAACTACAGGTCTCTGGTGAAACTGTTAGGATCTACTGCAGTCAGAGGTATTCCTAAGCTGAAATTAGATAAAACAGAAATCTGTAAACCATGTCAATTAGGTAAACAGGTAAAAGTTCATCACAAAAGGATGCCTGATGTGAAGACAGACAAAATTCTGGAGCTGGTACATATGGACTTAATGGGTCCGATGAGAACAGAAAGCTTTGGAGGAAAGAAATATATTTTTGTTGTTTTTGATGATTTTTCTAGGTACAATTAGGTGAAATTTTTTAGAGAAAAATCTGACACATTCGAATTATTTCATTTCTTGTTTCTTCAACTGAAAAACACAAAAGGATGTATTGAAAGAATCAGGAGTGATCATGGAAAAAAGTTTGAGAATGATGTATTTCAAAGATTCTGTAAAAAACATGGCATCATTCATGAATTATCAGCACCCAAAACACCACAACAGAATGGTGTTGTTGAAAGAAAGAATAGAACACTGCAAGAAATGGCACGGGATATGTTGCATGGGAAATCAATTTCTATCAGGTTTTGGGCTGAAGCCATAAATATTGCATGCTACATCATTAATCGTGTTTACATCCGACCAGGTATGTTGAAAACCTCCTACGAGCTGTGGAAAGGTAAGAGTCCAAATTAAGCTACTTCCATGTTTTTGGGTGTACTTGTTTTGTGTTGAATGACAGAGAATGTTTGGATAAATTTGATGCCAAAAGCGATGAAGGAATTTTTCTTGGATATGGCAACAATACAACTGCATTTCGAATTTTTAATTTGCGCACCAGAAAGGTTATTGAATTTGTGAATGTGGTATTTGATGAAGATCACTTGACTGATAGTATTATTTTTCTTTTTTTTTCAAAAACAATACAAGAGCAGTTAGAATCAGCGAATGAACATTTAAGTGTACCTACTGATCAAACAATTGCTGAATGTGGAACAGATGGAGATTTTCTTGAAAATGAATATCACAGAACCAACATGGAACAAACAATGGCGCATAAGAATCACTCAATAGAAGATGTCATTGGAAACATTGAAGATGGTAGACGAACACATAATAAACCAAGGGTAAACTATCATGATATGGTTAAATTTGCATGCTTTACTTCGCAAATAGAACCTAAGTGTGTTCGTGATGCTTTTAGATGATGAATCATGTATAAAGGCCATGCATGATGAGTTAGAACAATTTGTTAGAAATGATGTCTGGACTTTTGTTCCTCGACCAATTGACTTAAATGTGATTGGCACAAAAATAGATCTTTAAGAACAAAACTAACGAACAAGGTGAAATTGTCAGAAACAAAGCAAGATTAGTAGCGCAGGGTTATCCGCAAGTAGAAGGTATTGAATTTGATGAAACTTTTGCTCCTGTCGCTAGATTAGAATCAATTCGTCTACTGCTAGACGTTGCTTGTTTCTTTGGTTTCAAGCTTTTTCAGATGGATGTAAAAAGTGCATTTCTGAATGGCATACTTCAAGAGGAAGTTTACGTTGAACAACCGAAAGGTTTCGAGAATCCGCATTATCCAAAACATGTCTATAAACTAAGGAAAGCCTTATACGGGTTGAAGCAAGCCCCACGTGCTTGGTATAAAAGACTTACAGGCTTCTTAATCCAGAACGACTACAAGAGAGGGGGAGTTGACAAAACCTTATTTATTCATGATTCTGATGGGATTTTGTTAGTTGTGCAAATTTACGTTGATGAAATTTTCTTTGGTTCTAAATCGCAGGACAAAGTAAACTGGTTTGTTCAGACAATGAAACGAAAGTTCGAAATGAGTAAGTTTGGAGAACTTAGTTATTTTCTGGATTACAGGTGAAACAGTTTGACGATGGATTATTCATATCTCAGAGCAAATATGCAAAAAATATGGTGAAAAGATTTGAATTAGATCATAGCAAGTCAGCCAGTACTCCTATGTCAACGACAACTAAGCTGACAAAAGACACAGATGGAGAAGATGTTGAAGTTAAACTTTATAGGAGTATGATTGGAATTTTACTTTATCTCACAACAAGTAGACCTGATCTGTGCTTAAGTGTAGGAATCTGCGCCATATATCAAGCAAAACCGCAAACATATCATTTGCTGGCTGTAAAACGAATAATAAAATATGTCAAAGATACAACAGAGTATGGCATTCTATGTTCAAAAGATACTAACTGTGAACTTGCTGGTTTCAGTGACGCTGATTGGGGAGAAAATGCGGATGACAGAAAAAGCACGTGTGGTGGATGTTTTTTTCTTGGAAACAATTTAGTATCTTGGCATAGTAAAAAACAGAACTCAACATCGTTATCTACTGCTGAGGCTGAATACATTGTCTTAGGAAGTTGTTGTACTCAACTTTTATGGATGAACCAAATGTTTCGGTATGAGCTCTAAAACTTTTGTTGCATGGTGTGATAATACAAGTGCTATATATATCTCGAAAAATACTGTTCAAAATTCCAGAACAAAACACATTGAAATAAGACATCATTTTTTGAGGGAGAAGGTTAAACAAAAACAAATGAAAGTGGAATATGTGCTTACGGAACGTCAGCTAGCGGATATCTTCACAAAACCTTTGGATTTAAATCGGTTTGTTTCTCTGAGAAAATCACTTGGTGTCTGTGAGCTTTGATTGTTTTTAAATAATTATTACATTGATAATTTTTTAGATGTTTTAATGATCTTACGAAGAATAGGAAAAATAAGCATAAGTCTGCATGTTTTAAGTACACTTAATTGACTATTGCTCAGCGTACTGGATACTATTGTGAGTCTGCTAGTTACAAGTTCCCTGCCTGGTGACTCAAGTGCACTTAATTGTATCACTTACTCCTCTAACAACTTTTACACTTATTTCTATGCAGATATAAGAAAAGTCTATTATGAGTATATGCTCGGATCTTAGTTGGGAGATATTCAGTTTCAGTTAAAACGCCCTAAGATACAAAGTTAATTTTAGCTTAAATACTCCTCTATGTTAATTCTTTTACATAAGAGTATACCCCAAAGAATGGGTAATCTAGGAGCTTGTTATATGAACAAAAGGATATCTACACAACGTCCTAGAGGCTGTGGATGGTTAATAAAAAAACCAAAAAGGGGGAACAAGAAAAATAAAAATAATACAGTGTTGCAGCTTGTCTTAATCAAGAACAAAAATGAGTAAGTGTACTTAAACAATCAGTATTGTGCATTTTTTGACTAATTCTTAACGATCTGATTTGCTTTGATTTTTTTATCATGTTTTACAACTCATTTTGTACATTGATTTGACGAGTTATTTCAGTGCTTGAGTGTTTCTCAGTGAAACAGGGCAGTTTTTTTCAGAAACGTTTTCCTGTGATTGGATACTTTATGGGCTGACGTGACTAGTGCAGTTAATTCCATGATTTTTTTAAAAATCCCTAATTTTCGCCACACAAGGCAACTATACTTAAACCTCTATAAACCGTTATTCCTCATTTGTTTTTTGAAAATTTGAAACCCTAACCTTCACTTTCGAGAGAACGAGAAGCAACTTTTGTCTATAGATACTCTCATTAGCAAGACCTGAAGCAACAAATTCCTTGGTCTAGATGATGATGACATCCTACTGCTAGACAATCAAGATGTTCGCATGGGAGATCTGGTTTTACTAAGAATCCATATCGAGTAAATGGCAAAAGGTATAAAATCCTTGCAACAAAATACTTTGCTCCAAACAAAAGTGAAAATCGATGCCCAAATGCAACATCATTGGTCCATATTCAAACCATTCTGGACCGACGTCAAAGTGCTTCATCTACCTCGACCCCACCCAGCAATGTTCAACAAACCTCGACCCCACCCAGCAATGTTCAACAAACCTCGACCCCACCCAGAAATGTTCAACAAACTGTACAAACACCGCCGATAAATGTTCAACAACCGGTCCCTACCACTGAAAAAAACGCTCCTCAGTCGTCATGGAGAGGTATACCATTTTCTCCGTCCAAAGCTTACTTAAAAAAATTATATAAAGAGTCTTATGTTTCTCGTTTGAAGACTCTCAATGAACGAATTTTTTTTTTCTGAACGTGGTCTGAGTGTAAATCAGTTTAAACATCTAGACATCTGGCAGTTATTAGTGGATAGGAAGCTTACACACAGAGTAACGAATGTGATTCCGATGTGTAAGGAACTAATTTACGAGTTTTATGCAAATTTGGTTCCTGAAATTGAAGACTCTGGGTCCGTGTTATTTGGAACCACATATATTCGTGGAAAGGTTTTTTAATTTAGTGTTGAAGTCATAAATGATTTCTTTGGAACACCACATGTGGAAGTTGCACGAACTAAGGAGCTCCAGGTAGATCTGGATTTAGATATTGTCACTAAGAAGCTCACGGATGGTGCTCTAGTTTAGTGGCCTGGTTAGATTCCAAATTCTAAACTCCAGTGGGAGTATGCATTGCTTAAGAAGATCGCTCGCACCAATTGGGTGCCGAACAAGAAGACGGATGGGATTATGCTAGATACAACGATATTCCTGCATTGTCTGAAGAATGACATCAAAATAAACTTTGGAAAAGTATTTCTGGACTCCATTGTGGGTCTTAGTTTATCAAATTCTACGAAGTATATTCTTCCTTTCCCATGTTTGATTCAGAATATTCTGAGTCAACAAGTCTTAGATATCCTTGGCAACGACGAGATCCGAGAAAACATTCCTCCCTGGATTATTTTGGAGAAGAGGTATATGGCTAAAATACCGTCTTCAACTGCGGATGCAACCTCTGGAAACATTGTTGTTCAAGAGCTAACTTAGTTAAAATAGACAATGGAATCCATGCAGTCTACTTTGGACACGGCTCTGAAGTCTGTTACAAGGATTCTGAAACGTTTTCACAGTAATCAAGTGTACTTTTCTTCTTCTTGTGATTTGTTTGACATCACTCTGTGTATAATTTTGTTTGAAATCTTATCAAAAAACAGGGGGAGAGGTGCAGGAGGAGGATGAGGAAGATCGTGAGGAACCTTCAACAGACAAAGCTAGAGGAAAAAGACAAAGGAACTAATGTGTTCCTGCGTATTCACAGTTATTTTAAGTGCACTTATGGACAATGCTTATTTTAAGTGTACTTAATCTTTTCCTTGGTTAAACTTATTTCGTGCTGAACATATACGCTTGAATCTATATGTGTTGCTTGATCTTGTGATGTGATTGTTCTGTGGTATAGTTGTGCTTAAATTATTTATTGCATTGTGATTGAATTCTATATGATTGATTGAGGTATGTTTTTGTGATGAGAATTCAAAGGAGGAGATTGTAAATGCAATAAAAATAGGATCGTAGGATAAAATTGTAAATTTAGGTTGTTGAGACATGCAAGGAGCATAAATTCAAATGAAGAGAAATTGAAGGAGTCAATGAGAAGTTCAAGGAGAAGAAGATGGAGTCAAGAGTGGATCCGGCGAAGTCAAGGCCGAAGGATATCAGCAAGGAGGTGCGACAGGAAAACCGGAGAGTTGTGCATCGACGAAGGCAGATAAGTGAACCTGACGACAAAAAGAAGGTGAACTGATCTGAGAAGATATCGGAAAAGTACGCAAAAACAGAGAGAAAAGGGTTTTTAAGTTTTTAAGTGTACTTAGAGCGATATGGTATTGAGCGGAGAGAAACAGTAGAGGATTTATTTACGTCCAACTCAAGGGGAGTTATCTAAGGAAACTCTTTGGTGCATTGTAAAAGATAACAAGTGTATTTAAAGATTGACGAGTAAATAAAACGAGTATTGTTTTATATATTTGATATTTGAGAATTGATTATTTGCAAAGTTGTCTTTCTACTAGTTTTTCCAAAAAAAAAATAACAATATTATAAAAAAATATTAAGCGTTAATTAAGCAATGATTCAACATCTAAGCGTCATAGACAAACATATTTTTTATATTACTCAAAATTGGTAACAATATATTATTATTCATAAAAAATTGATATAAAAAACACAAAACGTAAGAAAATAATACGTATTTTTACTCAGTTTTAATACAAATATATTAAAACAAAATTAATATTTATTAATCATAAAAAATATATTAAAAGATTAAAATAATTATTATAATAATCTTAAAAGTTGTATACATAATTAAAACCATCTATTCTATCAAAACTAAACCCTTAGAAATGTTTAGATCTTTAAGGAAATAGTTAAACAATCTAGACGAATATCTACACTATCTAATCTAAACAAGCGATTATTATACATAAACTGATTCTAGACCACATAAACTAATTATACATAAACTAATTCTAGAAACGAGAAAATTAATAATGATTATTTTAAAGTATTATAGAATTTAGAGGTTTAGTCATTCGTGTATCTTTTCTTTAAATGTCACTTGTCAACCTAGGTCATATTCAATGTTGTAAAAGTCGGTCTAGACGGCGGACTAGTCGGCGTCTAGACGTCCGCCGGTATTCAACCACCTAGACTAATGAAAAATCGATTCTATTAGGTGGTTAGAGGAAAATCGATGATTAATTGCCGTCAAGGTGGCCGATCACGTGAAAATCGATCGTCTAGACGATTTTTTTATAAAAATATTAGACGTTTTGGTCGTTTTGTTTTTAAAAAGTTAAATCAAAACGACGTTGTTTTAGCAGATACCAAAACAATGTTTTTTTGGTGTTTCTCTCTTTGCCATACGGTTCTTCCAATTTTGAGCGTCGTCGGTCGTCTTTGTTCGTCGTTCCTCTAGTTTTAAACATTGTTCATCGTTGGTTCGTAGCCATCTTCGTCTTTGTTTGTTGTCTTCGTTTCTGTTCGTCTATTCGTCATCTCCGTCTCCATTCATTCGTTCGTCATGTTCATCTATTCCACAAAGGCTTGAGTCAAGATTAATGATTTAGAGGTAAGATCATTTTGGTACCAACATATAAATTCCTCTAATATACTGCGAATATTAGATATTTAGATATTTATTAATGTTTTGTTATGGTTATGATATGGTTAATGGATTTATATGATTTTATATTTTATATATAATATTTTGTTTATTTATGTTATTTTTATTAAATTTTATAACTTTGAAAATTGAAATGTACTAAAAAATTAAAAAAACGAAAAAACACCTAGTCTCCAACTAAACGCCGACTAATTCGACTAGTCGCTAGGCACTGACGGACCGCCCGACTAGTGCCTAGCAAATTTTACAACACCGGTCATATCCATTGCAAAGTAAGCTTGTGATCGCAGGCAAGATGGAGCAGTGAACCAGATGATCAACAACAGAAAGAATCTATGTAATGGGCAGGTCGATAGTGTTGCATATGGGAACCAAAACTTAGCCCAAAACAAGCACTAAAATGGGGAATGATATCAATGTAATATATTCAAGATCACTTTAACGCTATGAAACCTATGAAATACTTCAAGTGACCGAGTATCACTGCTAAAATGTCCTTGGTTTGTTGAATAACTTAGTAACAGAAAAGTTTAAAGGTGGAATCGACACACACTGTAAATAGCCACGACTGTCTCGGGTGGAACTTAGCAGTCCATCACTCCTACGATAACGAGTAAATTTTCAACCTCCTATTCTCATTAGGTGTATATGTGCAAGGTTCTCGGCAATATCCCGTAAATTTTCAACCTCCTATTCTTATTAGGTGTATATGTGCAAGGTTCTTGGCGATATCCCGTAAATTTTCAACCTCCTATTCTTACTATATGTATAAGTGCAAGGTTCTCTTCAATCAGCAAAGTCAGAGACGAAGATAAGTGTTTAGAAACTGAAAGACAAATCACTCACATCAAAGAATGACTGTGCATCAATCTTAAAAGTTAATTAGTAACTTCTATTGCTTATATGCTTATGTTCCTAGTGGAATCTAATGTCAGTCTTAGCCAAAAGAAACTATTTAGAACTCACCTCGTCCATTTGCGGAAGAATGACAATGCCATGGAAAACATAGGTTGCGCAATCATCTGAGCATGAAACGAACACTGGGTACGTCAGATTGGTGGAATGCAACACTGGTGATATCTTTGGGATGATTCCTACCACAAGTGTTAATTGAGTTTAACATCAAAGAATGCATGCTATAAATGCAAGTGTTTGGCGTTCACTCTTTACACCAGAGTGAAATACTTACTTGAGAGTCTTGTATGGTTTTGATAAAAGGTCCATGTCAAATCAGCATGTTTTTTCCTCTTTGCTATCCACAATAAGATTATCACCTGAGGACAAAACAACAGTATGGTGATTAAAATCTACAACTTGTAAAGATAAAAACAAACTGGCAGGGTGAATAGACATGGATGAGATTTCTCTCAAACTAGTCTCAAGCTTTTATATGAGCCTCTTCTTCAGCAGATCATAAACACATACATTCTTCTTCGTTGCAATGAAGAAGATGGAAAGTCTTGGGATGAAAAAGTGTAGACACCGGAAGTCCATGAATTTTATAAGGTATCTTTTGTGTAAGCTTCTTGGAGAGATAATCCACAACAATCCCTCTTGTTTCACGTACTACGAAGCCAAGAAACCCACTAAAATAATGCTTTCTGTTGATCGGACATTCAGATTCAAAAGAAAATGTAATGCAGAAAATGAATAAATCAAGACTAAAAATGTTTGAAAAGGATATCTGTTGGCATAACCGCTGAGAGATAATCTCATTTCCAAGGCCATTCCATAAAGGCCATTCCATAAAAGATATGTTCTGAACTAATGGACAACAACAATATTAGATAAATTTCCTCGTCAAACAAATGATAGTAACAAGTAACCTATAGAGGATAGCACCAAAAACCTTAAAATGTCGAAGCCTGATTCCTCCATTTTTTTTCATCTGAAAGCCAGCGAACGATTGATCCACTTCATCTAACATGCAAAATACACAATGCAATATAAGTTGGATTTCAGTTCTTACATAGCACATTCTTGCATCGTATCTATTTCAACTTACCAAGAGACAACCAAAATTGAAAAATCTGGAAGAGGGTTCCAAGCTACACACTGAACAGTCTCACCAAACTCCCAAATTTGAAGACTACCAGTCTCAACCTCCCATACACGAACCGAACCATTGAACCTTGAAGAGGATGTTTAAAAGATTAACAAAACAAAAAATTCAGCTAACCTATCACACTGGAAACAGAGAGATCACAAAAAAGGTTGTAGCGCTTCACAACTGAAGATTCAATAGATATAGATGCTACTGCACCAGTATGACCTCTCTATTCAAGATAGTAGTCAACAGGTATGCCATAAGATACTTTCTACAGGGAGCTTGGCCTTAAAAAAATCAATATCATAGGAAGAAAACATCTATGTGTGTTTAAAAGTGCTCAATATAAAAGCCATCACACAGAGAGATCTAAGATTTGCATAATTAACATTTTCAGCCTATGTATTGCTCACTTACCCTCTTCTTTCAAACTCTTGGACATAGGTATAGGTCCAAACAACGCTCAAACTATAAGAGGTAGACGTTGGGCTCTTCAACTGGCCTATCAAACTCTATTAAGCCCTTTCGGATTGCTCGAACATACTTAAGAATCTATGAATTCAGAATAAACAATTTGTAAGATTGACATGAATAACTGATATCAAAGTGCATACTTGTTCACGTAGCTTCTATTGTGATATCAATTAAAAGTTCAAGAACATGATCACACTTGACTAAAAAATCTCAATTGTTAGCTCAAAGACGAAATTCTCCATTATCAGCTAGATAAAGAAAGAACCTCGTCTTCAAAAGAATTCGCTCTCTTCCGCCACTTGATCAGGCTCAGAGCCTTCACTCTCATCTACCTGACCATGGTCACTGTACAAGTCATCACTCTCAACAAAATCCCCATACTCTGTTGAAAATAAGTCTTTGTTTTCTTTCTTTTACTTGTTTGAACAAATCAGGCTCTTGTTCGAGTCCTTAGGAAGACATGAGTATTGGCACAAATAAAGGAATGTTAGTTAAGGCCACGTTTTGTATTTTCATCTCTTTTTAAATCAAAGTAATAAAGCATCAAATAAGCTGAGACCTTTGAGCATAATCAAATTATCTTCATTGGATATCATTCTCAATTGAGTTTACAGAATTACTGAGTTGAGTTTTATATCTGAAAATTGGTATTATAGTAATTTAACGATCCAAAGAGAGCAATGTTGGCCCCAATTGATAGAGTTCATCATCGCCTTTCTTTGTCTCTTCTTCAACATTGTCCTCGGTGTCATGACGATGGTGGTCGCGAACATGTCTTCGAACAGATCATCAAGAAGATGACGACTTCGATCGTCTATCCCATGCTCACACACACCAACTACACCGAGTGGTCCCTTGTCATGCGCGTGAACCTGCAAGCTCAGGGACTACGGAAGGCCATCAAACCCGGTCAAGTTGACTATCCCGATGATCAGAATGCACTTGTTGCACTCCTTCGCTCGGTGCCATAAGAGATGCAGGCAGGGCTAGCCGTAAAGGCTTTCGCATGGAAAGCATGGGATGCGATTAAAACCATCAGAGTTGGTGTTGAACGTGTCAAGGAGGCAAATGCAGAGAAGCTTCGCCAAGATTTCGCTGAGATCTCATTCAAGGCTGGTGAAGGTGTTGAGGATTTCGCTCTCCCCATCACCACCCTCGTAAACGAGCTACATGTGCTTGGAGAAAATGTCACCGACAAGGACATAGTGAAGAAGATGTTGCATTCTGTGTCGAAGTATCTCGAGCAAGTGGCCATCTCCATTGAGACACTTCTCGATCTGAACACAATTTCAATCAAGGAGGTTACAGGTCGTTTTCGATCTATTGAGCAGAGGAAGAAGTCATCCTCAAACTCGTAAAAGGATAACAGCGGGTGTCTTCTTCAGATTGACGACAAATGGTTATCGTGTGTGAAGATCCGTGAACAAGATGGTTCGGGTGGCGGGTCTAGGAGTTGCGAACACAACAAACATCGTGGCAAAGGCAAAGGATAAAACAAAAATGATGAGAATACCATACATCATGATGAGGCTTGCCATAATTGTGGTAAAAATGAACATTGGGCCAAAAAATGCAAATCGAAGCCTAAAAGAGTGCATAAGCCCATTTGGCCCAAGATGAAGAGTCATCGCTTCTTCAAGTTGAGATAAAAGTGATTCCCATCGTGTCCTCATCCCCTTTATCACCGACAACACATCCAAACCCCAAATCGACAAGACCATCACCACCAAAGCTCCACCACTCTACTTCGTTTACTCAACCAACCTTGGAATCACCTAAAGAGACCGTTCATCTAGTGGAAGAGAATGTCTTTGCTCAGATCAAGATTAAGAGAGAGGAGAAGCGACGATGGGTCGTGAACACCGGTGCCACCAACCACATGATGGGAGCCAAGACAAACTTGTCCGACCTTGAGACGAGAATATCAGGAACCATGAGATTTGGCGACAGTTCGGTGGTACAAATCGAGGATTGCGGGACTGTTGTCTTTCTTTGCAAGCACAGAGAACAATGATCCCTAACTAGTGTCTACTACATACCCAAGTTGACGACCAACATCCTCAGCATCAGGCAACTCGATGAGATCGGCTACCAAGTCCTCGCCATGGTCACCCGTTCTTGGAATCACCTCTACGTGCTCGACCTCAACATCACGAGACCGATTTAACTCTCGTCACGGGGAGCAGAGGATGCTTGGAGATGGCACACACGTTTCGGCCACCTCAAATTCCTGGTGTTTCGGAGAATAACAGTGATTGGCTTGTAGGTGGACTGCGTCAGGTGGGGCAAGTGGATCAGCTTTGTGATGGGTGTTTTGCTGGTAAACATCGCCAAAATCCGTTCCCATAAAAGAGAGAGTGGCAAGCTCAGAGAGTCTTTGAACTCGTGTATGGTGACCTTTGCGGGCCAATCATGCCAGCGACTCCCGATGGTAAGAAATTTCTTGTTGTTTGTTGATGATTAAACAGATACATGTGGTTTGAGCTGTTGCCTTCGAAAGAATGGGCACCAGCTGCAATTAAGCGCATTCAAGCCGCAACGGAAGCATAAAGCGGTCTGAGAATGAGTTCCCTCCGTACAGATCGTGAGGGAGAGTTCATGTCTGCTGATATCACCGAGCACTGTATTGACTCTGGGGTTCGACGTCAACTCACCGCACCATATTCGCCACAAAAGAATGGTGTGGTGGAATGACGCAATCAGAAAATTTTAGCAACGAAACAAAGCATGATGAAGGCCAAGGGACTATAGGGTTATTTTTTGGGAGAAGTTGTGACGATGAAAATTTATTTACTTAACAGATCATCGACAGAAATTATGGAAGGAATGAATTCTTTTGAGGTCGGGTACGAACAAAAACCTGCAGTCCACCACCTGCACACGTTCGGTTGCATTGCTCATGTCAAGAACACTGTGCGAACTTGAAGAAGCTTGATGATCGGGGCATAAAGATGATCTTCATCGATTATGAGCCTGACTCAAAGGCGTATCGCACATACGATTCGATCACAAAGCATATTCACATCATGCGGGATGTGATCTTCGATGAGCTCGTGCAATGGGATTGGAACGAAGATGAAGGTGGCAGAAAATACGACAACCTTGACTCGTTCACCGTCGAATACAAAACTAAGACCAAGGTCATGACTGTTCATAATGATGTAGGCGAGAGCATGTCCCCTGCATCTTCGGCAAGCCTGGGAACACCTGATGGCGGAAAAAAGCCAACACCAAATTCTGTAGAATACGCCTCACCGCCTGACGCAACGCTCGATCTCGACGAAAACCATGATGGTTCACCTTTCTGATTTCGCAGAGTAGACAACATCTTGGGTGATGTGGTAGTTCCCGGCTTGGCATGACATGAATTCCATGGCGAGTTCAACGCAGTAATCGCAGACGAGCCAATCACGCTTGCTGAAGCAGAACGAGAAAAATGTTGGCGGAAAGCAATTATTGAGGAGGAAAACAATACCTGGGATCCTGTCAACCTCCCTGCAGGACACAAGGCCATCGGCCTGAAGTGGGTGTACAAGGAAATGCACGATGAGCACGGGCAGATCGTCAAACACAAATCTCGACTCGCTGCGAAAGGGTATGTACAACAATATGGCATTTATTTTGAAGAATTTTGTGCTCTGGTATCTAGGATGGAAACAATGAGGACGATTCTTGATGTTGCTGTGCACGAAGGCTGGAAAGTCCATCACATGGACGTCAAATCGGCCTTCTTGAATGATGACCTTGAAGAAGAGGTGTACGTATAAATTCACTGCTCCAAGGGCATGGTACGCAAAGTTAAATGCCTGCATGAATTCACTTGATTTCACCACAAGCAATCACGAGCATGTTGTGTACACACACCAAGCAGATCAGAACACTTTACTGGTCGGTGTCTACGTCGATGACCTCATAATCACCGGTCCAATCAACAACGACATCAATCACTTCAGGGAGATGCAAGAACGCTTCTGGATGAGCGACTTAGGCTTGCTAACATACTACTTGAGCATTGAGGTCCCTCAAAACATGGCTAGTATTTCTCTTTGTCAATTAGCTTATGTGTAGAAGTTAATGGAAAAAAGTAGCATGGCAAGCTGCAATCCATGCCATGTTCCAATGGAAGCTCGACTTAAGCTAAGCAAGGCTAGAAACTGTGAAGTGGTCGATGCTACCGAGTACAGAAGCATTGTTGGTGGGCTTCAATATATTGTACACACCAGACCAGACCTCGAGTTTGTCGTCAGCTATGTGAGTTGGTTCATGGCTGAACCACGAGAAGACCACATGGTAGTTATGAAATACATCCTCCGTTACATCATCGGTACTCGAAACTATAGTCTGTTGTACTCAAAATGAAAGACTTCAGAACCTTGGTTGTGGGGAACAGTGATAACGACATGGCCAAAGACATCGATGACCGCAAAAGCATAACATGTATGTTGTTCTTTCTTGTTCGCAGTCTCATCACTTGACAGTCACAAAAGCAGAAAGTTGTAGCGCTCTCGTCATGTGAAGCTGAGTACGTTGCAACAACAACCGCAACTCGTCAAGGCATCTGGTTGAAGAGATTGCTCGAATAATTCATTGGAGTTGCAGTGAAGATGCCAGTCGTGAAGGTGGATAACAAGTCTGCCATTGTACTTGCCAAGAATCCAGTCCACCATGATCGAAGTAAGCACATTAACACTTGTTATCATTTTATTCGAGAATGTGTGGATGAAGGGAAGATCGACATCAACTTTGCAAGCTCTACAGAACAATTGTAGATATCTTGACAAATGTCATTGACACGTGTCAGATTCCAGGAGCTGAGAGATAAAATAGGTGTCATCAACATTCAGATAAATGCAACAAAACCTTAGGCAGAGTTGTGATGAAAATAAGTCTTTGTTTTCTTTGTTTTATTTGTTTGAACAAATCAGGCTCTTGTCCGAGTCCTTAGGAAGACATGAGTATTGGCACAAATAAAGGCTTGTCAGTTAAGTCCACGTTTTGTACTTTCATCTCTTTATGAATACAAGTAATAAAACATCAAATAAGCTCAGACCTTTTAGCATAATCAAATTCTCTTTATTGGATATCATTCTCAATTCTGTTTACAGAACTACAAATTTGAGTTTGATATCTGACATCCTCATCATGATCGAAGGCCTCATTGTCTGTATCAACAACATCCTGTATTGTTATTATTATGGATTCCATTCCAAAATCTGAGCTAGAAACCCCATCCTAAGGTTACTAGACACCAAAATTTATGAAAGAACATGCATGAATAATTGAATATTCTGATAACAAAATAAGGAAAAGAACAAAATACACGAGAGAAACAATTACCATGTCCCTCATCTCCGGAGGATTCTCCGTCTTCGGATTCTGTCTTCCAAAATAATACATCATCTTCGGAATTGTAAACATCAGAGTCAAAATCCTCAGAATTTAAAGTCCCGGACAAACTCTGAGATATCAAACACAGAATAAACAACTATCAACTACTGAACATAACAAATATATTGAATGAAATGAAATACAAAACATTAGGGAAAAACTACATCTTCATCCTTGTCGCAAAAAATCAGTTACTGAGTCTTCTAGTAGCTCTTCCTCCTCATGTTGAGTTTTACTACTATGTGGTAGATTTGGTGAAGTAGGTGATATTGGTGAGTTTGAAACCATTATCCTTGACCAAAAGTTATGGAAATTAGGTATATGTCTGTGAAATGAGGTAAATGTCTGTGAAATGAGGTAAATGTTTGTGAGTGTCTGTGATCACGTTGACGATCGGTCAAACTTTCGTGATTCGATTTGCGTCAAAATTTGTAGGCAAGGTTTATCACTCGTAGCTCTTGATTCTGTCTGGTGGGATTATCCATCCGACAGTCCGTTTTGGAGAAACGAGCTAATTACCGGGAATATCCCCTCGTACGGTTTCAAACGTGCAGTCTGTTTGTTTGGTAAATCATACGGTGAGTTCTTCTCTGATAAAGCTGGAATTTGGTAGGTGTATTCTTCATGCTTTGGCCTTTTATTTGTACAGTTGGATTAGATAGTGTTTTCTGGAATCATAGGATATGGGGTTGCTTATGACCTAAGTTACATCTTGGTGTTTGGGTTCACTTGAGTGTTTCGAGATCAAATATTGGGTAGAATATTCTGTAAATCTTGTTTTGTATGTCTTGTTATATTGGAGGTGTTTGTGTGGGCGTTGTGAATCAAAAACTATTTTAGTGGATTTTTTGGTAGACTACGGTCCTATGGTTTTGCTCCTAAAACCGAGGAGGGTTTCCACATTAAATTGGTTGTGTCATTCAATTTCTGTTATCATACTAGATATTGTCATCCTCATGGGTTCACACAAGTAATAGATTTGTGTTTTCTCGGTTCACAACGAATGTGACACAGTACCGTCTAACCCCCAGCAAGTGGTATCAGAGAATCGGTTGGTTTTCCGAAGAACTTGTGTTGAATGATGGAGACATACTGTACGTGAAGGATTTTCATCTATTCTTGGCTATTCAAGGGAAACTCGAGGGTAAAACCGATAAGCAGTGGACATTGCTTCATCAAAACGTTTGTGCGTTGATTCAGCAGTGAGTGGATGATAAACATTTTGAATCATGTGGCTAGTGAGACAAATTCTCGTTCTTTGTGGAAGAAACTGGAGTTGTTGTATGCTCGAAACACTAGGAATTGCAAGTTGTACTTCATCAAGAAGTTGGTTGATTTGAAGTACGTCGAAGGGACTCCGATAACAAATCACTTGAACATGTTTCAAGGTCTGTTTTATCCATTATCAGACATGGGTGTTACCTTGAAGATGAGATTCAAAGTTTATGGGATCTCAGTACACTTCCAGATTCGTGGGAGACATTCAAAATGTCTCTGTCGAACTCAGCTCCAGATGGTGCAATCTCGACAGAATTAGTCAAGAAATGTATTTTGAATAAGGAGACATGAAGACAATCACAAGGTGCTTCCTCAAGTTCAGATGTTTTGGTTACTAAATCGAGGGGAAGAAGCGTGGATCAGGATCCGAAAGGCAAGAACAAGATCAGGAGCAAATCAAAAAAATATGTCATGGAATGTCACTATTTCCATTAGAAAGGGCACATCAAGAAGGATTGTTGGAAATTGAAGAAAAATTACAAAAACAAACATGGAGACACTGAGGAACGAGTTGTAGTTACAGAAGAGTTCCTAGTAATGTTTGGTGATGACATGATCAATCTCGCATGCCATGAGACGAGTTAGGTCATTGACAGTGGAGCCTCCATTCATGCTACATCAAGACGTGAGTTCTTTGCTACTTATACTCCGGGTAGCTTTGGCTCTGTCAAGATGGGTAATGATGGTTCGACTTCTGTTGTTGGAGTTGGAGATGTCTGCTTGGAGACTAGTCTTGGTACTAAACTTGTGCTTAAGGGAGTTAAGTACGTTCCAGATGTGCAGCTGTGGGGAGACTTGACGATGAAAGGTTTTGCATTCAGTAGTGGCTAATGGAAGCTTATTACAGGATCCATGGTTATAGCCCGAGGTGAGAAGTCTTCGTCACTGTATTTGATGCAAGGTAAGCTTTCTAAGGTTGTCATCAATGTCTTGGAGAGTGACAGTGAGGTTCTTCAAGGAATCTCAGGGTTGTAGTTGAAAAAGTGTGGACATTGTTTTGCGGGGAAGTAAAATAGAGTTTTGTTCAAGTCTTCCAAACCTTCAAGAAAATCAGAGATACTTGATTTGGTATATTCTGATGTGTGTGGTCCTTTGAAGACAAGGTCTCTCGGTGGTGCCTCATATTTTGTCACATTCATCGATGATCATTCAAGAAAATTGTGGGCTTATACTATGAGGACAAAAGATCAAGTTCTGGAGTTTTTCAAGCAATTTCAAGCATTGGTAGAGAGACAAACCAGAAAGAAATTGAAGTGTATCCGAAGTGATAACGAAGGTGAGTATTCTAGACCGTTTGATGTTTATTGCCAAAAACAGAGTATTAGACATGAGAAGACACCGCAGTTGAATGGATTAGCTCAAAAGATGAACAGAACGATCATGGAAAAGGTCAGATGTTTGATTTCATAGTCAGGGTTATGGGATTCCTTTTGGGGTGAAGCTTTGCGCATTGTGGTTGTAAAAGGTTTCAATCAAAAGAAAGGAGTTTATCTTAGTGAGATGTTTTCGCCGATTATCAAGATGTCATCCATTCGGGTTTGTGGTTGGATTGGCAGTTAGTCTTGACTTAGAGGTGGAGAAAATGGATGTGAAGACGGTCTTCCATCATGGTGATTTGGAGGAAGAGATCTGTATAGTAGAACCTCAAGTCTTTGTTGAGAAGGACATAGAAGATTATGTTTGTCGTTGGAAGAAAAGTCTGTACGGGTTGAAACAAGCACCGAAACAATGGTACAAGAAGTTTGAGTCAGTTATGGGAGATCATGGTTATAAAAAGACTCATTCAGACCATTGTGTATTTGTGTATAACTTCTCTGGTGATGATTTTATCATATTGCTGCTCTATGTGAACGACATCTTGATTGTGGGAAAGAACATGGAGAAGGTAATTGAGTTGAAGAAATAGCTCAACCAGTTCTTTGTTATGAAGGATTTGGAACCAACAAAGAAAATTCTCGGCATGATAATTGTTCGTGATAGAAGTCGGATGTTGTTGTATCTGTTGCAGGGAAGTACATTAAGAAAGTAGTTCAGCGGTTTCATATAGACAAATCTAAAGTAGTGAGTACATCTTTTGCTACACACTTAGATAGAGTAAGCAACAGAGTCCAACTACATATTCAAAGAAGGAGGACATGAGACATGTCACGCATGCCTCTGCAGTGGGTAACTTGATGTATGATACGATTTGTACAAGATCAAATTTAGCTCACGCCGTTGGTATTGTCAGTCGTTTACTTTTTAATCTGGGAAGAGAACGTTGGAAGGCAGTGAAATGGATTCTGAGATATCTTCGTGGGTCTTATGGTCTGAGACTTATGTTTGGAGGTGACAAACCTCTGTTGGTCGGGTACACAGATTCCGACATGGCCGGAGACATAAATTCTTTTAAATCTATTTCGGGTTACTTGGTAAACTTTACGGGTGGAGCTGTGGCATGGAAATCAAGGTTTTAGAAGTGCAATGCACTTTCTACCACTAAAGGAGAGTGTATTGTCGCAATTGAAGCTTGTAAGGAGTTTTTGTCGATGAAGAGGTTTCTTGAGCAGCTTGGCTTCAAGCAAGATAAGTACGCCTTTCTTTGTGAGAATCAAAGTGCCATTCATTTTGGGAAGAATCAGATATTTAATTCAAAATAAAAGCATATAAATGTTCGATATCATTGGATACGAGATGTAATGGATTCAAAGGAACTTGAACTTGAGAAGGTTCATATAGATGACAATGGGACTGATATGATGGCTAAGGCGTTGCCTAGAGTAAAGCTTGAGAAATGTTTTATGATCGCAGGGATGACGATCTCTTCCACATAGTCGGAAGGAGGAGATTTTTTGAGTTTTTCTTCCAAGTGGTAGGTGGAGTTGGTGATGATGGTAGGTTTGGTGAAGTACGTGATAATGGTGGATTTGGTGAACCATTATCCTTGATCAAGTTTGTGGGAAATTATGTAAATGTCTCCTTGAAATTTTGCCTTAATTAGATCTATAAATAGCATGAGCTGCAATACCAAATCACACAACCAAAACCAAGAAAAAAAAACATCCAAGACAAGAGATAGAAGAGAGTGAAGGAGAAAAAACAATTTGAGTGTCTGTGATCACGTTGACGATCGGTCAAACTCTTGTGGTCCGATCTGCATGAAATATGGAGGCAAGGTTTATCCCTCGTATCTCTTGATTCTTTCCGGTGGGATTATCCATCCAATGGTCCGTTTTGCAGAAACGAGCTGATTACCGTGACTATCCTCTGGTGCGGTTTCAGACGCGCAGTCTGGTTGTTTGACAAATCGGACAGTGAGTTCTTCTCTGAGCATCCTGAAATTTGATAGGTGTATTATTCACCCTTTGGCCTATTGTTTGTACTGTGAGATTATATATTGGTGGTCGGAATCATATGATACAGAGGTTGCTTACGACCTAAGTTACAGCTTGGTGTTTGGGTTCACTCGGGTGTTTCGAGATTGAATATTGGGTAGAACATTCTGTAAATCTTGGTGTTTTATCTCTTGTTATATTGGAGATGTTTGTGTGAACGTTGTAACCCATAAATTATTGTAGTGAATTTTTGGATGGACTACGGTCCCGTGGTTTTTACTCCTCACAGGTTTTCCACGTTAAATTGGTTGTGTCATTCAATTTCTGTTATCAAACAATATATCGTCATCTTTATAGGTTCACACAAATCAGGGGTTAGTGTTTTGTCGGTTCATAGCGAGCGTGATACAGTACTGTCTAACCCCAACAATTCATATCAATCTTACAAATATCTAATCCAACCGTACAAATAAAAGGCCAAAGGGTGATAATACAACTGTCGAATTTCAGCTTTATCAGAGAAGAACTCACCGTCCGATTTGCCAAACAACTAGACTGCACGTGTGAAACTGCCCCAGATGATAGTCACGGTTTCAGCTCGTTTCTCCTAAACGGACCGTTGGATGGATAATCCCACCGGACAGAATCAAGAGTTACGAGTGATGAACCTTGCCTCAAAATTTCACGCCGATCGATCCACAGGAGTTTGACTATCGTCAACGTGATCACAAATACTCAAATTTTTTTTTGTCCTTCACTCTCTTCTATCTCTTGTCTTGGATGTTCTTTTTTTTCTTGGTCTTGGATGTCCTCTTTCTATACCAAGTGGGGGATTTAAAAAAAAAGATCATTTCTTGCACAATATGTCATCATCTTTGTGTCGTGTGCTCTACCAGATACACTAACATATGCATATATGAATTTCATATAGCAAGAATATCATCGTTGATTATAATTTTCTTCCTCTACATGCTTCTCCATTCCTAACAAGAAGGCGTATAGGCACGTGAACTACCATCAAGAGCTCCAATGCAATCACTAAAATAAGGCCAATACGATCATCATTCCTTAAAACTGACTAACTCTAGATAACACTTCAACCTCTAGTTTTAACAGATCCGCTACAAGCTTCAAAACAACACTTAACACATCATCTAGTTTTCTTTCTACCATAGCAAGCAAATATTGGTACCGCTGAGCTATAACTCGTATTATTTTATCTTGGCCAACCACCTCCAAAAACATAGCCACTCTCCTCAATGTATATGTAATGCGTCTCACATAACATAACAGATCCTCTGCAAGCTTCACATAGCATCCTAAAGATCCTTTGATTAATCCTTAGAATATTGTAATATTGTTGATCAGATCCATGCATGAGTTGTTGGATAAGGCACCACTCCACACATCTATTTGTCTTGTGTATAACTATTTTTAGACAAATTATCTTAATCATCAAACAATAAGATCTCTTTGTCATCATCCATAAAAAAAATTTCATTATCCGTGATATACAAATTTTCAAATCAAAATGATTATGTCACTTAATCGTTAAAAACATAGTTAACAATCAGAATTCACAAAAATCCAAAACAACTGCTTCTCATGCACACCTATCAAACAAACAAAGAAACAAATTTCATATGGAATAGTATTTGCACCAAACATGTAAGCCTAATAATAATAAATTTAGAAGGAACTCTACAACTTTGATGTCCCATCATTATACTAAATTGATAATGAAATTATTTCCTCAAGTCTTACATTCAAGCTCACGGCGAAGGCTCATGGCGTTCCTTGCCCAAAAAGGCCTTTTTTTAGTTTCTGTTATTTAAAATTTAATATCCTAATTTCTTATGCATTTATGTCCATTGTTATAGTAAAAATCATATTCTTCCACGATGCGTACAAGGTTGTACTGTTTGTTCTTCTTGTCAGTATTTATACACACACACATGTATATATATATATATGTGTGAATTATAGTCTTTTATGCATGTTTGACAGATCATATAGTATATCAGATAGGTGGTAAACACTGTAGTGTAATTTTATAAAGCGGTGGATTTGGCTCAGAAGAATATAATATTATAATAGATTAGACGTTATCTTTATGCCAAAAGAGTAATGGCATCCTTATTGTTAAATGGCTAGAATATTGTAGGAACCACAAAGGCATGGGAGAACCAACGCAGCAGATGAAATGACAACCACTACGCAACGCCACAATAGAAAGAGAGAGACATTGTTATTGATACCGTAGAAACCAATGTTCACGACAAAAAAAAAAAAATAGCACAAATTATAGTTCTAGATCGGAAGCAGACCGGATACGTTTGAGAACCCAAAACAGGAATCCTTTGAAATATTTAGATGGAAGAAATTGTAAACCTTGCTATTTGAGAACGCCTAAAACTCAAATTAGATAACTACGAACAAACAGAAGACTAAATAAAATCAAGGAACAAACGGGGACAAATGAAATTAATATATTTTTCATTATCTAAAACCATTAATATAACATTTAAATCGAGAAATTTTTAGAACTCTAACTATAACTTCATTCAGAAAATAAAAGATACATAAGACCAAAGAAATTTTTGAATTATCTAAGAAGAAGGTTGAGCAATGGAGGTCATAATCGGAGGAGAAATCGACAACAAAGGATCGGAGGAAAATTTGACAACGCAGGAGGAGAAGTTGACAAAAGATGAGGTGAAAAGAAAAGGACGGAGTAAAACATAATAGTTTATTTTTTATTTCAAGGGTATTTTTGTAATTTATAAATTTGGACTCCGAATCTGAATTAAAACACTGAAATTTTTGGCGTTTTAAAAGTTTGAACATATTTTGAACTTTAAGTTTGAACTTAAAAAAAACATCTATAAAAAAACATAAAATTAGACTCAAAGTTCAAATTCAAACTCTGAGTCCACAAAAAGAACATGCATTTACTACCGAGAAAAACACACAATTCAGTTGTAGAGCATCGAGTATCTTGACACTCTTCCCAATCACTATCGCTAAAGGTATTCATGTTCAAAGTAGTGTGTAAGTATAGGTGAAGGCCTAAATTGGGAGTACCTTTAAGATTAACACAAAACATGTTTCAAAAGTTTAGAATCTGCTAGTGTGTGGCATGCATTTACATAGATGGTTTATTGCAAAGCTTAGCTCTGCTCTAGTTAAGGCTAAATATTAAAGGGCACCTATCACACTACATAAAGATGTTGGATCAGAAGGGGAATTGATACACGTCTCGGAGTAGGAACTCGTGATACGTATGGAGAATCGTTAACCTCGATCGCTTGAGTAAGATTCGTGGTGTCAAGGTTTATTTCTTGACTGGCCTAAAGGGAATCTTCAAGAAGTCGTCCGTTGACGGTGGATGATGATGAAGGATCTTTTAACTAGCCTAAGGGTTCTCTTCAAGATTTGTTCGACAAAGATGGATGATGGAGGTTGATGGTTGAATTCGAGGTGTTTGGGGTGGAGTGATGGATACCACAAGAGGTGCGAAAACCTTTTGATGAAGTCGGATAATGACTTCAATTTTTCCCGGAACAAGGTGAAGTCACTGTGTTTTTACACCGTTCAAGAATACGAAAAGAGTTTATTTCTTAAAATTTTTAATGTGTTCTTACAAATAATATAGAGTCCTTTATATAAGAGAGACTTCATGTTACAATATGGAAAATATTGGATAATGGATTGATCTACTAGCAGTTGGGAAGATTTTATGGCCATTAGGAATATTTGGAACGAGAAAGAAGATGATCTAGTGGGATAAGATTGTTTTGGAAGATTTTCTAGCCGTTAGAGAGATTTTCTGGCTCTTAGAAAGGATAAGGAAAGATCTTTACCTTCCGCCTTTCCATATCCATATCACTCAAGCCCGTCGATTCTTAAGTGATATGATCCTGGAGGACGCCGAAGGCGTGACCAACAACGCAGACGAGGACGCGACCTGCGACGCGGAAGAAGAAGAAGTCGGCGCGGCCGAGACGCTCCCAACGTGGCCCGAGACGCCCCCAACGCGGCTCGAGACGCCAACAGCGCTACCCGCGACACTAACAGAGTG
>CM071876.1:4814861-4825863 GCA_036759665.1 Gynandropsis gynandra
GAAACTCAAGCAATATATTTTCCTAGACCACTTCACCGCAAGTATACGGATCGTGTAGTACCAGAGTCGATCTCTAAGGGACTAAAGCAGCCAAAAACTAAGAATAAAACTAAACTAAGACGAATGGAAATAGATAAAGATGTGGTCCTAAATATCTAAAGCTAAACTAAATGGTGACAAATATAATAGGTTGGGGTAAACTCGGATATGACGAATACTATGGGTGTCGGGATACCGGGAATCGTATGGATGAACCAACTAAAGATCATAAACCTATCGACTTATCTTGACAACGGGAAATTCATGCCCTAAGGTGAGGAGTGATTCTTCCGAGCCTAAACCTCCTAACCATGAGTACGTGCAACCCTACCTTCCAGCAGTGATTAACCCGTACCATGGCAGCTTTACGAACGCAATCCTAATTTCTAAGTCGACTAACCGACCGGTCAGATTCTCATTAGTCGAACTTAACCTACAACTTAACAGGTCCAGATTCATCCTTTAACCTTCCAGCAAAGTTGAATTCCTATGTTACTGAGCGGGCAGCACTAGTATAAGAATGATAATGTTAAGTGTAGAACCGAATATCAAGATAAAATCAATAGAATCAAGATAAAATCAATAGATCTAAGCATTAACGCAAATCGTTGTTCATCCGTTACAATCCGATATCCCTAACCCATAGTTGGGAACCTACTCACTCATGGAGAATACATATAACGAAGATAACACAATCCTAAACATGATAGACTCTAGGAAACTCGATGCCTCGACCTTCCTTATCGTGTTACCGATGTGAGGATTGATGCTTCTCTTGTTCTCCAACATCTCCCGAGCTTTTCCTGATGTTTTCCAAGCCTTTCCTTGCCCTGTACGTCGCCCCCTTTGCTCTAGATCTCTTCTGGTCTATAAATTAGGTCGTTTGAATGCAAGATCTAGGTTGTTGCAAAATACACAGCCTGCTCGGGCACCACTGTTACCCGGTCGTGCTGAGGCGCGCCCGGTCGTGTACTCCATTCATGCCCGATCGGGCATCAGCACCCGATTGTGTGGTTGAGCGGCCCGAGTCGTGCAAACTCTCGGGGATATTTGGGATGAATTAACGCCCGAGCGGGCATCCTTGTAGCGCTCGATCGGTAAGACTATCCGATCCCGTTGCCTTCGTGCCCGGGTCGTGCAAGGTGTACAAATAAAACCCCGTAGGTTTTACCCGAGCGGGTGGACAATGATGCCCGACTGGGCACCCTTGAAACCTTGAATTTCCTTTTTTCCGCTCGTTGCTCGGGTGTTCCTTTGAGTTATGAGGCTTGATCTTGGCTCTGAGTGGATTTATCTTCAAAGTATGTGGTTTTGCTCAGGAATTCGTCTTTTTAAGCTCATTTAGGCCTTGTTGCCTAAAAACCTGCAAACTAACAAAACGAGTGTATGTAACGAATAATCGTATCGGATATGTAAACCTAACTATGAATTATATGGGAAAATGGCACTAAAACCTAACCTAAAATTGATACACTTTCAGTGTTATCATTTATACGAATGGTTAGTCATGCCCTTTGGGTTATCGAATGCACCTAGTACGTTTATGAGGCTAATGAACCATGTGCTTAGGGAATTCATAGGTAGATTTGTGGTAGTCTACTTTGACGACATTCTAGTTTATAGTAAGAATTTTGATGAGCACCTAGGACATTTAGAATCGGTTATGAAGATACTTAGGAAAGAAGAGTTATATGCCAATCTAAAGAAGTGTACCTTTTGTATGGATAACATTGTTTTCCTAGGATTTGTAGTAATTGCATATGGTGTTAAGGTCGACGAGGAGAAAGTCAAAGCCATTTGGGAATGGCCGATCCCAAAGACCGTCGGGGAAGTCCGGAGCTTCCATGGACTCGCAGGTTTTTACCGACGATTCGTAAAGGACTTCAGCACCATAGCTGCCCCTCTTATGGAAGTTATTAAGAAGAATGTGGGATTCAAATGGGGAGAAGCTCAAGAAGCAGTGTTTCAAACGCTAAAGGAAAAATTGACTAACGCCCCGTTGCTTATATTACCCGACTTTCTTAAAACTTTTGAGATTGAGTGTGATGCATCAGGAATAGGCATTGGAGCAGTCTTAATGCAGGATCGGAAGCCGATCGCCTATTACAGTAAGAAGCTTGGAGGTGCAACCCTCAATTGTGCCACATACGATAAAAAGCTTTACGCGCTTGTGAGAGCATTGCAAACGTGGCAGCATCAACTATGGTGCTTCCGAGCTCGAAAGGGAATGATTTTTAAGCCCGGTGATCAAATTTGGATTCACTTGCGGAAAGAACGTTTTCCGAACGAGCGGAAGTCAAAGCTAATGCCCCGGATCGACGGCCCGTTCACTGTGACCAAGAAGATCAGCAACAACGCCTACCGGCTAGATTTGCGAGGTAAGTATAATGTAAGTTCCAGTTTCAACGTTTTTGATTTAATTCCTTTTGTTGCAGATCATGCGGATTTGAGGACAAATCCTTTTCAAGTAGGGGGGCATGATATGATCCCGGAAGCCCTCGAGGGCGCGACCAACAATGCAGAAGAGGACGAGACCTGCAGCGTGGAAGAAGGACGCGATTAGGTCAAGATACGTAGGTCCCGTAACCCGAGCTAGAGCTATGGAGGAAGAAGCCTTGATCATACCCGCCGATCCCGTGACCGAGCCAAGGCCGCGAAGCTCAAAGACGCTATTGTCGGGATCCTTACGACCATCCACACATACGAAGAGTATTCATATTCTCGTGAAGTCACGAGTCTAACAAACATCATTCAAGCCGAAGCTCAACCCGCAACGGTCATTGATTAGGTTAAGTGGCCCGCGTGTACTCTTTTCCCTTCGTCGGTTTTGTCCCACGGGGTTTTCTGACGACGGGTTTTTAACGAGGCCGCGAGTCACTTATTCCCGTGACCTAATTAATGACCCGAGACCCAAGAAGAGCGCCTCCCCATGTGCACGGCCAGCAAGAAGTTATCTTCTTGTTTGAAGAAACCAAGATATTAACTAGAGGCTTTGCATGAAGACTAATCATTTAATGTAATTTTGAATTATTTTTCTTGTTTTTATCTAAATATGGCGGCCACCCCTTGTAGAACAACATACAACTTTTTCAATCAAACTTTGAATCAATCTATTGATTTTTCTTTGAATTCCTTGTGAGTTCTTGGTTGTTGGTGCGTAATATCCAACATCCTTCGTTGGTGTGTCATATCCAATGATCGTTCGTTCTTCATTGGTGCGTAATATCCATTGGAGACGAACCGGTGAATCGAGAGCCTTCCGCATCTCTCGTGTGACCACTCGCCCAACACACCCTTGTGCAATCCGTTGCAGCAAGGCATATCCAAACCCTAACCTTGTCTAGAGCGTCGATTCAATCGGGATCGCGTCATTAAGTGAGCGGATTGAGGCCCGCTTCAATGTAGAAGACCGATGTGACCTTTTTTTGGGTTGTATCTGAATCCTCCATCTGATGAAGAATCTCACAGTCCTCCATCATAATTTCTACTTCCTTGTTATGCAAACTCCTTGCTCGTCGACGTGTGAGTAAGTCGTGAGAAGATTTCGTCTGCTCGTTTCCTTGTGGTAGCTTTTCGTTCGTGTGACCCTCCATTAGTTCTACTTTCAGCCTAGTGTCCTCATCATTCCTTTCCCCTTGTGAGATTTCCGTCGTCGAAATATTATCATCTATATAAAAGGGGATAGATCAGCAACATTGAATATTTTGGACACTTTATACTCACCTGGTAGCTCAAGGTGGTAGGCGTTGTCGTTGATCCGCTCTAGAATGCAAAATGGGCCACCTCCTCTTTGTGCTAGCTTCGAATTTCTTTTTTCAGGGAGCCGTTCTGGCGTCATGTGCGGCCACACCCAAACTCCTTCGCCGATTATCACCTTTTTCACCTCTTGTTGGCTTGTTTGGCGTAATGTTCAATCATTCACCTTATTTTTTCCCGAACTTTCTCATGTAGCCTCTTGATTAGTTCAAATTTCTTCTTGCCATCCAATGACAATCTCTTTTCTTAGCCTAGAGGTCCAAGGGTGGGATTAAACTCATATACGACCTTAAGGCGAGTGCTTTGTGGTCGAATGTTGTGTTTGGTTGTAAGCAAACTCGGCGTGGTTTAGGTAATCAAGCCACTTCTTTAGGTACCGTCTAATGAATGATCGTAGTAGGGCTACTAGTGTACGGTTGACCACCTTTGTCTGGCCGTCAATCTCTGGGTGACATGTGGTGGAGAACATGAGCTATGTTCCTAGCTTTCGCCAAAGTGTTTGCTAGAAATGGCTTAGAAATTTGCTATCCCAATCCGACACGATCGTCTTGGGTAGGCCATAGATGCATACGGTCTCTCTGCAGAAATTTCCACAACACTAGTTGCATCGTTCGTCTTCGAACAGGGTACGAAGTGCGCTATTTTTGAAAACCCGTCGACAACAAAAAAGACATAATCTGTATTTCGGATAATCTTTTTAATATCTATCTAGACGACATAGATCAGAAAATAGAAGATTCAATACCTAAGCTACATTATGCTCGCTTTCAGCATCAAATCTTCATTCCTATTCTTCAAATGAGAGCATTAGAGACTTATCCTCATCAATCTCAATATCTTTTGAAGTCTGAGAACAAAGTCCATCGACAAATCAGTCCATGGATGAGTCGGGACGGGTAGAGGAAGATACAAACCGTGGGGATGGACGTGGGATTTGGCTTGGTGACACGTGATACATCGTGCACAAATTCGTTTTACGTCTCGTGTGTGGCGTGGCCAGAAGAAATGCTCCTTTATGGTGGCCAAGGTTTTCTCCACGCCGAAGTGTCCCATCAGTGCTCCTCCATGTGCTTCCTTAAGCAACAACTCCCTTATTGAGCTTTGTGAAATGCAAAGCCGTCTGTCACGGAAGAGATATCCGCTCTTTATGTAGAATGGTCTGCTACCTCCTTTTTTACACATTCGAAATATCTCGTCAAGCTCTGGATCTTGTTCATATAGCTCCTTAATATGCTCGAATCCTAAATTTCTAGCCTCCATGATGGTGGTGAAGGCATGTCTCCTTGATAGGGTTCAACTACATCGTTTCCTTTGCCTTTCATGTATTTGATTATGTACGGAAAGGACTCATCGAGTTCCATCAAATTAGTATGTCGCCATTTTAGATTGGTCTAACTCTTGAGATGTTTTAGGTTCTTATGATCAGTGTGGATGATGAACTCTTTTGCCAGTAGGTAGTGGCGCCATGTTTTCAAAGTTTGGACAAGGGCGTAGAGCTCCTTTTCGTACGTAACATAGTTAAGTGTGGCCCCACTTAACTTCTTACTGAAATATGCCATTGGTCATCGTTCTTGAACAAGGACCGCACCAATGTCGATTCTTGAGGCGTCACATTCATCTTTAAACGTTATGTCAAATATTGGCAGCGCTAGGATAGGTGTGATGGTGAGACTCGGCTTCAGTGCTTTGAATCCCTTGATTTGTGCTTCTCCCCATTTGAAGGCCTTGTCGTTTTATAACCACGGTGAGGGGTGTGGCTATGCTGCTAAAGGCCTTAATGAACCGGCGGTAGTAACTTGCTAGACCATGAAAACTTCGTACGTGTGCGATGGTTTTCGGTGTTGGCCATTTGTGTGGCCTTGATTTTGTCTTCGACTATGCATAGTCCGGACAACTTACTACAAAAATTAGGAAAATAATCTCATCAGTGCAAAAGAAACACTTCTTGAGGTTTGGGTAGAGTATTCTTTTCGGAGCGTCTCTTGCACTTGCTCACCATGTACTATATGTTTCCTAAACTTTTTACTATAAACGAAAAATATTATCAAAATAAACTACAATGATTTTACTGATGTAGGCTCTTAGAACATGGTTCATGAGCCTCATGAAGGTATTGGAGGTGTTAGAAAACTCAAAAAGCATGACGAGCCACTTGTATAACCCTTGCTTCATTTTGAAGACTGTCTTCAATTTGCCTTCTCTCATGTGGACTTCATGATATCCGCTCTTGAATTCGATCTTTGAGAAGATTATTCCCCCACTTAGCTCATCTATCATGTCGTCCAACCGTGGAATGGGATGTCGGTATTTGATCGTGATGTTGTTGATCGCCAGACAGTCGAAACACATTCTCCAAGTGTCTTCCTTCTTTGGTACAAGTAGTACGGGAACAACGCATGGACAGACTTTTTCAGATGTAGCCTTTTTCCATTACCTCTTCGACTTGCCTTTGTAACTCTTTTATCTTCTCAGGGTTCCTGTGGTATGCTGGTCAGTTTGGTAATGGTGTTCCTGAGGTGAGATTGATTTGATGTTCGATGCCTCATATGGGTGGTAATCATGTTGGTATCTCGGGAAACAAATTGCGATACTTAGTATCTTGGCGATTTCTGGGGGATACTCCATTGTTCTTTGGCCTATCAAGACATCTTTGTTGACCACTAGTAATATCGGTATTTGATTACTCAAAGCCTTACAAACCACACTAGCTTTTATATAAAAATTTGATTTCTTTTTTTCCTCACATTTTAGCTTCAATTGCATTTTATATACTTGTGACAGACTAAGAGATGCTAGTGTTACCTTACTTTTGTCCATGACGAAGGAACCGAAATTTCTCCTTCCGTCATGTGTTACCTCGCGGTCGAATTTCCATGTCGTCTTCGTAGAATGTGTACTATTTGCATTGGTGTGACGTCGCAAAGTACTTCATCATGGTATTTACCTATGTTGAAGGGCACGGTTACTTGCTCGGTTACTTTGAGCTCCCCTTCATTGTTGAACCATTGTAGCTTATACGGGTGAGGGTGTTTCATCTTCTCCAAACCTATCTTTTTCAAGCTTGCAATATTAGTACAAGAATCGTTATCTATAATAAGTCTACATACCTTATCCTTGAAGAGAAATTTTATGTGGAAGATCGTCTCTCGTTAGACTGCCTCTTGAGGGTTGACCATTATGCTCAAAACGCGTTGTGTTACTACTAGTTCTCCACTTTATGGATACTGGATTTCTTCATTTCCATATTGATATGGGTTTTCCTCATTCACAGACTCGTATTCTCCATAATCGGCGAGGATCATGACTCGAAGATTAGGGTAGTCTCGTGCCATGTACCCTATGTCGTTGCACTTAAAACATATAAATTCATGAGTACAAATTAGTTTTAAAGGAATTAGATTGTTACCTTCTCCTTTGACATTCCTTGATGTCTCAGGAGCTTTACCCTTGGAACGTTCTTCCATCCTTGTTTTTTCTGGCATCCTTCGGGATTGTTCGGCCGTCCATGTGGGTTGTGTCCTTCCTCGACTTGTCGCTTGCTTTCTCTTGATCTTTTGCTCAATTTGAATCCAAAAATGCAATATATCTTGCAAATTATGGTATTGTTCCTTTATACCTTCCGAATGGTTCGTTCATTTAATCTATCTAAAAATTGAGCCATCACAGTTTCTTCATCTTCGTCAATTTTTAGTCTATTACGAAGATGTTCAAATTCATCAAAGTATGCTTCGACACTTTTACTTCCTTGGTTTAACTTTCGATATATCCGTTGCAACTCCCAATGGAATTGTGGGGGTACATACATTTTACGTATAAGGGCTTTCATTTCTTCCCACGTTGAGACTTGGTCCACTCTTGTACGTTGTCGAGTGTTTACCTCTCGATCCCACCAAGTAAGTGCACCGTCCATGATTTGAGCCATGGTGTATTGTACCTTTTTGTGTTCCGTGTATGTTTAGCACTAAAAAATATTGTCCATCCGCCTGCCCTAATCAAGATAGGCTTTAGGGTCAACACGTCCAGCAAAATTAGGTAGTTTTAATTTTAAATTGTTACTTGTCATGTTCATGTCGTGTCCTCAAGGCGGCTCCTCATCAAAATCTTCATCCTTGCGAATGATATGGTGTCGCCTTAGTTGTCTTGACAACTCTTTGTCTTTCTCCTCAAAATCGTGTCGTGGTGGTGCTCGACGTTCTTGTCGTCTAGGTTGAGGATTTGGTTATTCTACTTCTTCCATTCTATTTTCATGAATTGATGGTGCATCACGTACGGGTTTCCTTTGTTATTCTTCAAGGTGATTCATTCTTGACTCCATTCGCTGGAGCATTTGCATGATCGCCTCGAGTTGGTTGTTGCGTGCATAATTATCTCCTTTTTCACCCATGTTATTCAAGTTTTTTATAACAATAAGAAAAACAAAGAAAGGATTAGTACAATAAAACAAATTTAAAAGGATAGAAGCATTCCTTTGGTCCTTGAACTTGGCTCTGATACCAAAATCATACACGCTTATGGATAGGAAATCCGGACACGAATAGAGAATCTGTTAATCTCAATCGCTCGAGTAGGATTCGTGGTGTCAAGGTTGATTTCTTGACTGATCTAATGGCACTCTTCAAGAATTCATATATTGACTGTGGATGATGGTAGAGGATCTCTTGACTGTTCTAAGGACTCTCTTAAAGATTCGTCTGACGAAGGTGGAGGATGGAGGTTGATGGTTGAAGTCTAGGTGTTTGGGGTGGAGGGATGGACACCACAAAAGGTGTGAAAGCCTCTTGATACAATCACATAATGCTTCAATTGTTCTCGAAATAAGTTGAAGTCACCGTGTTCTTGACACCATTCAAGAATACGAAAAGAGTTTATTTCATAAAATTTTCAATGTGTTCTTACAAATGAAATGGATGCCTTTATAGGATAGGTTCTATGTTACAATAAGAAAAATGCATTAATGCTAGATAACATATTGATCTACTAGTCGTTGGGAAGATTTTATAGTCTTAGAGAATCTTCAGAACAAGAGAAAAGATGATCCAATGGGATAAGATTGGCTTGGAAGATTTTCTAGCCGTTGAAGAGGATTTTGTGGCCCTTGAAAGGATAAGCAAAGATCTTTACCTTCCGCGTTTCCTTATCCATACCGCTCGAGCCCGTTGATTCTTAGGTGGGCGGATTGAGACCCGCTTCAATCTAGAAGACTAACGTGAGATTTGTTTGGGTTGGACCCTAATCCTCCTTCTGCTTAAGGGTCTTCCATTTCTCCATCACAATCTATGTTGCCTTGTTACGCAAGCTCCTTGTTCGTCCATGTGTGAGTAGACCATGGGAAGATTTGGTCCGCTCGTTTCCTTGCGGTAGCTTGATAACACGTAATCCGTCGTAGTATTTACATGATTCTTAGATCTAGTTTTGATTAGATTTCTTAGATTTCACCGATTTATCGAGTTTATTCGAGGACTTCATCTACATTTCGTGTTTTGTATAGGAAACGAAGACATGAAGGGAAACACGAGTGATTACGGCAATTCAACCCCAAAAACGTGATTGAATGACAAGGTACAACTTGTGCAAGGCCATGGAAGCAAATCAAACACTCAAGCATCGAGCGAAAGGAGCGGAAACAGCATTTGATGATGTACATGCTTGGGTATGAAGTGTACCCTCTCGGCTGTGTTTGTGCACCCGTTCGGGCTTCAAATTAGACCACAATTTTGCCGAGAGTTTGCTTGACTCGGGCTCAAAGGATGCACGATCGGGCAAGCCAGCCCGACCAGGTTTCAAGTCATGCACTACAGGCTAATGGACTGCACGAGCGGGTAGAGGTTGTGCCCGCTCGGGTCCACCTTTTTGTCATCAAACTCCATGATTTTAGGACGGCCAATTAATGAGAAAAGAGACCTTTTAAAGCTAGGATTCGTGCTAGACTTGGAGAAAAACGTGAGGGAACATCAGAGGACACATTTAGAGACATAGAGAAAGAGGGACAAGGACGAAACAAGGGATCCGAAGCATGGAAGAGCTATTGAAGACATCGGTACATGAATAGGGAGGAATCTCATTCTTTATCAATGTTGAATATAGTTATCTTTTGTGTTTCATTTTCTGAGTTCATGTCCGAGTAGATCTACAACCATGGGTTAGAGAGTATTGCCAATATGTAACGAAGTCTTGTTCTTAATGCTTGGTGGTTCTTAACGCTTTTGTTCTTGTACGCCACTTGAATGAATGAATTCGGTATTTGATCGTTTTCAGATTTTGATTGGTTTTTTAATGCTTTCATTCCTGTACGCCACTCGAATGGATGATTATAGAAGTCTAATGAATCTACGCCAGGGGATTAGACTTTGGAATCTAACCATGATTTAGGATTTAATCGGTTTAGAATCTACGCCAGGTCGATCGATTGAATCTAGGGATAGGATAGCGGTCTTAATGCATCTAGTAGGTGAGATATGCATTAGATATATTTGTATACGCATGGTAGATAGTAGACAAGTCTACGCGAGTCAGTTCCTATATAAGAGCTTGAATTCCCTGAACTCGTGATAGTATCTAAGACCAATGATCTTGTTAGAACTTCGTTGCATCGTTGTGCGACTCTCGATACCTATGGTGTTTAGTCGTTGAGTCATTCCGTTTATTAGTTTAGTTTAGTTTGCATTTGCATTCCCATTCACTCATTGAGTTCACATGTCTTATTCATTAGTTACTAGCTTTAGAGGTGCATCACTTCCTTGTGTTCGACCCTGGTACTATACGATCCGTATTCTTGCGGAAGCGTTAGTCTAGGTAAATTATTACTTGAGATTAACCGACACCAAGTTTTTGGCACTGTTGCCGGGGAATTGATTACGGCTTTAGAGTTAGGATACTTTTGAACTAAGATGTAGTCCTTTCCGGAGTCTTTTTTTGTTTTTTCGTATTTTTGCTTTTGTTTTTTTTCTTTCTTATTGAGTCAATTTTTTTTTTACCTCTCGGAGCTTAATCGAATTTTGTGTTCTTTCTTTTGCGAGGTAACATGAACAACATCAACTCTTTGGATGCCAATATAGCTTGGGTAAAAGATCAATTTGCCGAACTTCGTCATATGCTGTCTAACTCATACCATCCACATTACTCAGAGCAATCATGGGAACAAGAAGTTTGGGGGTATGAAGAAGAGATCTACGAGAGTTACAATCAGCCTTTCGGGAATACATACAAT
>CM071876.1:4825882-4853599 GCA_036759665.1 Gynandropsis gynandra
AATTCCGACGGTGCATTCAATGCACAATGCTCATCGGGGAACTTCCAACCGCGTTTGATGCAACGCAATCAAAACATTCTGTCAAGGACGCATCCCCAAACTCAAGACTTATCAGCCATTGCATCGCAATCACAGCCAAACCAATCCGATGCAACCCCCGATTTCAACACCTTGTTAACTCGTATCCTCCAAATCCAAGAGACTCAAGCTAATACGATTACGGAAATTCAACAAAGTCAGAGTAACTTGGTGAGGATTCAAGAGAACATCAATAAGCAGCTAGAGAGCTTTCAAACTAATCTTAGACAATTGGGGAGACAAGTTGCACAACTTGCACAAGGGGCATCACAACCACAAGAGGTTCTATCGGGAAGTTTAGAAACAAATCCTCGTGAGCATGTCGACGAAATTTGCCTAAGAGATTGTAATACGGTGTATCAGCCTACTTCAATCTCTAAAAGGGGTGAAGCATCTATCACAGTAGCAGAAACGACTGTGAACGAGCTAAAGGAGAAGCTCAAGGAGGAAGAGGAGCCAAAGTACATAAAACCAGATCCGAGACCACCTCCATTGCCATTCCCACAACGTCAACGCATGAAGACGGTAGATCAGCCAAATCCCTTGATATTTGACAAAGGATATGAATCTAATATGGGAGCGGATAAGGCTACAGACATTGATAAGCATATCAAGAAACCCGAGATGGAAGTAGAGTTCAGCTTAATGGACACACTTGAGCAGCCATGCGTTATCGGTTTCGTGTTCCCCGATGGTATCTTTGAGAATTTAACGGAGGAAGTTTGTGATGAATTTCAGAATACGGATTCCCTAGATATGAATCTCATAGCAGCTGGAGAAGGATATTACAAAGTACCAAATGAGCTGCTTGACAACGAAAAGAAGGAGGAATCCCCCGACCGAGACTTCCGCACAACCCGAGCTAAATGTGCAAATCAGTACATAAACGATCCCGAGATGCCGCGAAGCTACACCAAACGTCCAACACACAATTGGGACATTGACGAGGCACCAAAGGTGAAGATGAAGCCTTCACCACAAAGGCTCACGTACCAAAAATCTCTGGAGACGCTGAAGGAAACAAGCGACGAACGCCTAACCGGTTTCTTGGAGTACACAACCAGACTTATGGACAGCTCGGCCAGAATTTATAGACAGCACGATCTAGCCCCCAACTTAGAGAACATCATGACCAATCATAGAGAAGACATGACTGATCGTGCAAGGAACTCCACTGATCCGCGTGCTACGCTTTATCGAGCACATATTGCACGCGAGACGCTACGCACACGACAACGTCGAGGACGTCCACCTAATGAGTAGCATTCGGTCAAGCTCGCGACCTTAAACAAGCGCTTATCGGGAGGCGACCCGACTTTTGCATTTTCTTTTTATTTCGTTTTCGGACCTATTCTTTTTCTTTTCACATTGATGTAGTCGGTGGATAGTATTCCTTCTTTTGGATTGTGTGATTCTTTTTCACATGTTTTTCAACGTCCATATCATCCTTGAGGAGGAGACGCATACAACACCCAACCGCATCACCAACTCGGTATAGCAAGATACACAAGGTGCACACGTTCCAACCCTTATTTTCCCGTTGTTTGGTATGCGAGTTTCTCTTAGATCTTTAACACCGGGACGGTGTTTCATTCAAGTCTGGGGGGAGTACTCGTCGAGTATCATGCATGTGATTAGGATTAGATGATTAGGATTAGATGTTGATTTTTTTTAGGAATAAACGGATGGATACCTAACATGAATTTTCGAGCTTTAGTCATTATTGTGTGACTTTGTCGAATCGTGAACAATAGTCTAGGTTTGCTTAGAAGTCTTTTGGATACCGATTAGTCGAGTAGTTGTGCTTGAAACCATGATCTATAGTTGCATACACCTCCTAGGTTTCGGTACCAAGTATCCATATCTCCGTGTATATCGATTGATCGTTGCTTGTTTGATAGATTTTACCGCTCATAGATCATTAGATTCCACACGTTTATACTCTGCTGTCAATTTTTTCTCCTTGGATAAGTTTTCTAACTATTTCAGGTTTTCATTGACATGAGTACATCGAGATCGATGGTTCGGGTCTAAGTGGTGGGTTGAGGCGCTATTCTACGTCCTAAGGGTTAGAGTGATGCGTATTCTTCATTAAAAAAAGAGAAAAAAATGTTCTTCAATGACGCACCTCTTCACTCCGCTAAGGTTACGAGACCTTATGAGTGTGCCATAGGCAGCCTGGGTCTAAGTAGAATGCCATCCCTCTTTGACTTCGACGTCCTAGGAACCAAGCGTGGATCTATTAAAAAATGAGAGAAAAAAAGAAAAGAAAAAGAGAGAAGAAAAGAAAAAATGAGAGAAGAAAAGAAAATGCATTCATTTTTGTACGCCACTCGAATGGGTGATTATAGAAGTCTAATGAATCTACGCCAGGGGATTAGAATTCGGAATCTAACCATGATTTAGGATTTAATCGGTTTAGAATCTACGCCAGGTCGATCGATTGAATCTAGGGATTAGGATAGCGGTCTTAATGCGTCTAGTAGGTGAGATATGCAATAGATATATTGGTATACGCATGCTAGATAGTAGACAAGTCTACGCGAGTCAGTTCCTATATAAGAGCTTGAATTCCCTGAACTCGTGATAGTATCTAAGACCAATGATCTTGTTAGAACTTCGTTGCATTGTTGTGCGACTCTCGATACCTATGGTGTTTAGTCATTGAGTCATTCCGTTTATTAGTTTAGTTTGCATTTGCATTCCCATTCCCTCATTGATTTCACACGTCTTATTCATTAGTTACTAGCTTTAGAGTTGCATCAATTCCATGTGTTCGACCCTGGTACTATACGATCCGTATTCTTGCGGAAGCGTTAGTCTAGGTAAACTATTACTTGAGATTAACCGACATCATAGCTCCTCATTCGTGTGATCCTCTTTTATTTCTACTTTGAGCCTGATGTCCTCATCATGAATTATCTGTAAAGGAGGTGTTGTGTTTGACAGGTAAGGGAGTAGGCAATGGTTTACAATGTAGCATATCATTTTTGGTATGAAGATCTTGAGCATAGTGTATTTGGTGCATTAACAAACTAGTGTCAAGAAATTTGGCTTCAACACCTAGAAAGTAATGTTTTTTTCCTAACTCTTTCATAAGGAATCGTGAGCTAAGCTGACATATAAGTTCAGAGATAAGAGAATTTGAATTACATGTGAGTACAATATCATCTACATGAAGGATTAAGATGAAAGTTAAATTATTGTGCATGTAGGTGAACATGAAAGGATCTGTTTGACTACAAACAAAACCAAACTCAAATAGGAATGTGCTAAACTTGTTAAACCAAGATCTTAGAACTTGTTTAAGGCCATATAGAGCCTTTTTTTTAATCTACAAACATTGTTTGGGGATTTTTTATTGATAAAACCAGGGGGTGGGCTCATGAAGACTATTTCAATGAGTTCTCCATGCAAGAATGCATTGGTAAATCTAACTGTTTGATAGTCCAATTGTGTGTGATTGCAAGAGTTAGAACTACACGTATAGTTTATATTTTAACTACATGGCTGTAAGTATCAATAAAATATATCCCAGCCTCTTGATGATAAGCCTTTAATACAAGTCTGGATTTAAGTTTGTCTAGACTGCCATCTGGTTTTAGCTTAGTTTTAAAGATCCACTTACATCCTAGTATATTCATGTTCTCAGATTTTGGTATATGGTTCCAAGTTTGATTTTTTTAGAGCTATAATTTTATCTTTCATAGATTGTGCTCAACAAGAAAGTTTCAAGGCATATGTACAATTTTTGGAGTAAGTGGTACGTGGTGTGTCATGAGAAGAACATATCTTGGGTAGAGGAACAACGGACTATTGTTGTTGTGTTGGTATAGGAATATCCAGTGAAGTAGGTGACGATGAGGTAGACCTTGAACTAATGATAGAAGAATTATTAGTATCTGAATCTGAAACAGGTTGATATTTCTCTAAGTCAATAATAGGGGTTTGGAAGATTGTAGAAATATAATTAGAAGAGGTTGGCATAAAGGCACTTACTAAGAAGCCTTGTTGCCATGATTTTAAAAGAGAAGTAGGGTATGAAGGTATCAAAGAAGAGTAAGCAGATGAGAAGGGAGATAAATGCTCATTCAAAATGACATGTCGAGAAATGTAGACCCTTTCTGTGGGTGGGTATAAACACATGTATCCTTTATAAATTTCACTATGTCCAACAAATACACAATTAAAGGATCTTGGATCAAGTTTATGTTAAGCATAAGGACGAAGATATGGATAACACGAGCTACCAAATACCCTAAAAAAAGTATAGTCGGGTTCTTTATTGTGCAATATGGTGTAAGGTGTATTGTTTTATAACCCAATTGATGATAACAAATTAATGAGGATATTTGCAGTATGGAGTATTTCAACCAAATAATTTAACGGTACATTTGATTGCAGGAGCATGGATAGAGCAAGTCTAACTAGATGCGTGTGATGCCTTTAAGATTCTACATTTTGCTCAAGCGTGTATGGACAAGGCATTCTCAACTAAATGCTAAATTCAGAAAGATGATTCTTCAACACCTTATTATTGATCTCACTTCTTCCATTGCACTAAAATTCGTGATTTTCTTATTGAGATGCAATTCCAAATTCTTTTGGAACTTGATAAAGACTGCAAAAAACTCATTTGGACTTAAAAAGGAAAAAACCAGCAGAACCTGAAGAAATGATCTATAAAAATAGCATAATACTTAAAGTCTTGATTTGAAACAACTCGAAAAATACTTTCAAACATAAATCTACTAAACAGAAGCTTGATGGTTTTAGAAAGTTGACAAGGTTCACAAAGACCAGAAGAAGGTTTGTTGACATGTATCTTCTCCAGTGGCTTTCAGCACACACTGCTAAAAAATATGGATCTCGAACGGTCAAATCCGTTCGGAAATCATTTTGAGGACGCTTTTAGGATAGAACTCGACCGTCCGGGAACAATTGCCCGTAAATGCAATTCATTCATAATTTTTGAAAGAAAGATCAGTCCGTAAATCAAAGGAAAAATCGACCGCACTACGGATGACAACATCGTCAAGAAAATGTCAGATATCGTCTGAATATTTTTTCCGTGAAAAAAAAACTCCATACCTATATCAGGGCATCCAGAAAATGTGGACAGTTCTCGATCGTCGAGAAATTTGTGGACGGGTCTTCTACGTCCAAAATTTTTTTTACGGAAAAAATTTAAATTTTTAAATTTTAAAAATTTAAATTTTTAAAAATTAGAAATTATAATTAATAACATTACATTAGTTATTTATAAATTATAAATTTACACATCAAATTTTACAAACTCGTCGGCGGTTGAGAACTATCATCATCGGCTTTGTCGTCGCACACATGCAAATCAATCGAAGGCTTTTTGCCTCCAACATACACATTAAATGTTGATATTGTCGTGTTGATTCTTATCGTGTCCCTTGCAATTCCCGTTCATATTTCATCATCTTATTACGTATTTCCTGTTATGTTGTTTTCGTTTTGCCCCTAGAGAAAGTTGAATGTTGTGATGTCTTTCCTCCGAAGACGAAAATATGACATTTATACAATGTAAATTGCTATAAAACAAATAGTGAAAGTCAATATTAACACTATAATATTTTAAATTATATGAAAAAATAATAAATTTATCTCGAGATACAACTCGTTGTATTCCTTTTGGTTAAGAGAGAGTTTTGAGCGACCTCTCTTTGGCAGAATTTGTAACACTCATTCTGGTGTCATACTTAGGACATCATCACGAACCTGTTTTGCTATTGCATCTCCCCATGAACCATAAGACTTTTTAACATGTGTACGTTCGAGCAATTCAATGTATGATGGTTTGGTTCCCTGCTCTTTCACATAAAAGAAATAAAAAATACATATCTTTTAAAATATATTATTGAAATAACAATTTTATAAAATTTTCGATAATTTTAAAATCTTACCATTTCTTCATATACTTCCACAAACGAACGAAATCCTATTATTTTCATATGCTTCTGCAAACAAACGCAATCCATACTGATTTCTTTCTTCTCTCGATCATTTTTAATTTCATGGATGAGAGATTTAAACCATATTCTCGTAACCCGTTCAAATTCGAACTTAACTATATCTATAATCTCAAGATTTCAATAATCTTTTTGCTGAAAACATTAATTTATTTGTTTATACAAAATATTTTATAAAATCTATAAATAAACATTATTAGAAATGTACCACAAAAGCTTTATACCATTGTTCCTTAATGTCGAGATCAGTCTGCGTCCGAATATAACACAGGCGATTGTAATCAGCTTTCATCGTCTCTATTATATGACGAGAAAGGTGATCATAACCAAACCTATAAATCAAAATTAACTTAGATTAATATTAAATTTTTTATTTACAAATTTAAGTTTAATTTTAGTAATACGTACCATTGTGCATCGTGTTTACGACTAAAGTCTAAATGCAAAATTTTGTATATTTCCTCATCCATTTCTAATAATCCTTCCACCTTTGGTTCTTGATGTCTATGAGACGTCGCTGGCTAAATCGATGGAGGCATTGATTGGTGATCATCTCGTTTTCATACGTATTTCTTGCACGATTTTAGAGATGTTTATGATATATATGCGATGCTTTACGTATGATTCCGTATCCCTTTTACTTGTTTTCATGTTCTTACAGGTTGTTATGTGTATTCGTTTAATTTTGGAGCCAAAGGACGTGCACGAGACAAAGTACCAACATGGAGGATCATCACGGGACTAACGGGACGAGAATCGGCATGGAATAGCCGCTACCCGCGCGAGTAACTCCTTAGCCCGAGCGGGCATTTGTTACAGTGATTTTGTCCAGCGAATTGAGCACGAGTCGTGCAAGAAATACCACGCCCGGGGCTTGAGCCCGAGCGGGCGGACCATGAGCCCGAGCAGGCAGACCATGAGCCCGAGCATGCAGCCTCTTTCCATCGCATTCTTGTGCGATCTTCCACGCCGTACCCGAGCGGGTCACTTATCCTGTCCGCGCGGGTCATGATCGACACCTGCAACTCCAAATAAGTTAATTTAACTTAATACAAATGGGAGTTTGTTGGGGATTTATACAATAAGGAAAACTACTTTAGAGAAGAGGAATAATCGATATTTCGCTGGAGGAACTAATGGAAACGTCACATAACTTATTCAATAATGGAAACTCATGAAAAGAAAACAATCGGTGGCTGCTGCAACATAAGGAATAACTGAACGTCCAGAAAGAAAGAGAGGGAGAAAAGGAAAGAAAAGAGGAAGGAAAGAAGAGGAGAGGAGTGAGAGGTCGAGCATTCACCAAGTTTCAAGATCTTGATTGAGAGAGAGGAGAAGAAGGTTCTTGCGAAGGAGACATACAAGGAGCATTGGAGATCAACCCCACATTTTGGTTTCGTTTGGTTTTCATGTTCTTTAGACCTTCTATTTCTTTTATGTTTGTTTACGGACGCATGAGCGAGTTGCTTGTTTGTTCTAGGAGAAGGGATTAGCCCATGGCTTTCCCGGAACCACTTTTGATTTACCTTTGAATGCATCTTCCCGTTTTCGTTTATCTATTCTTTATCTGAGTGCTTAATTTACTTGTGTTTGCGATGACCACGTAGATGCATGTGTTAGGGATTAGGAGAAGGACTGAAAGGAGAATTCTAGTCCTAGAAGATCATGTTTAGGACAAGCGAGGTTAGGCCACGAAAGTATGATAGCAGCGGTTGAGGGTAAAACGGATGAATCACAGATCTTATGAGTTTAATTCAAGATGTCATCCACGAAAGTAGGGGATAACTTGACTAGATCGCGTGTCTATGCCTCGAGAGAGGGTAGATATCATATTAGGATCGTCTGCCTTAGATAATTTGGCTGGGATTGCATGATAGGTAGGTTGATTGTTGGTTTCGGTAGTATTGTGGTGAAACCGGTTTCCTGGAACGTTTGTCTCATTCTTAAGAACTAGTTTGTTTATTTGCTTTTAGTATTTCATTCTTAAAACCCTATTTCGTTCGTTAGCATGTTTGATTCACAGTTAGAGTTTAGGTTGTGTTGCGTAGTCCCTGTGGGATCGACACGTGAAGTACTACACACGTTCCATGCACTTGCGGGTACTTTAGGTATTTGTTTAACTTTGATAACGCATCAAGTTTTTGGTGCCGTTTTCGGAGACTATTGTCAACACGTCTTAGATTCGAGCCTAGAGTCTTTCTTGTTTGTTTTTGTTTTTGTTTTCTTTTCTTTCGTTCTTTTTACCTAAATCATTCGTTATTTGTCCTTCGTAGAGCCGTCAGATGGATAATCAGAACGGCAATGGACATATGCAGCAACAGCAACTCGTGCCTCAACCGCGAGAATCACAGGTTCCTCCACCACGTCGTCTCAGGGATTACGTGGTGCCAAACATGAACAACGTGCAAACAGCCATAAGGATGCCTGCTGTTGCAAGAGAACAGTTTGAGATTAAGCCGGCAATGATCAACATGCTTTATCAGAAGCAATTCATGGGTGGAAATCACGAGGATCCCCATCAGCACCTCAGAGACTTCCTTGAGCTTTCCGGTACATTCAAGATACACAGAGTCTCAGAGGACGCAATCTTACTGCGTCTCTTCCCCTTTTCAATTGGGGAAAGAGCGAAAACTTGGCTGCAATCGCTCCCCGCTGGATCTATCATCACTACTTGGGATCAGCTCTGCACATTGTTCTTATCGCGCTTTTTTCCTCCGAGTAAGACGATTCAGATGAGGGGGAAATCACAACGTTTAGATGCACAGATAGATAAATGTTATTTGAAGCGTGGGGCAGATTTAAGGATCTTCTAAATTTGTGTCCACACCATGGTCTCGAGCAGTGGTACGTTATCCAAACCTTTTACAACGGAATTTCAGATGAGCACCGGACGACGTTGGATAACGCTGCTAGAGGATCATGTGAGCGTCAAGGAGGCATACGAGCTGATCGATAACCTTGCCATGAACCACACCATGTGGTCAACACCAAGAGGTATGCCTTACAACACTCGTCGCCGATACGAGCCGAATCAGAGCAGAGCAACGGGCAATGCAGCGAACGCCATGTACTGCGTGAATTGAGGAGATACAGAACATGTGGCTTATCAATGCACACAGCAAGAGAATGTGGAATACATGAATTATGCCCAGCAGCAAGGAAACACGCAATTCAGGAATACCTACAACCCGAATTGGAGGAATCACCCGAACTTGTCATACCGAACGACTCAACCGATGAAGTATTCGGGATTTCAGCAATCACAACAACCATACCAGCAAAATAACCAGCAAGTACATCATACTCAGCAAGTTCCGCAAGCTCCTCAAGCACCTCCGTCCAATCTTGAGGCGGTACTTCTCGAATTTATTAAGGAGCAAAGGCAGCAAACATCGACTCAAACCAAATTCAATACGGATGTGGGGACAGCGATCAACGAGTTCAAAACTCAGATGGAATCTTTTAGCAATCATGTGAAGAGTTTAGAAAACTCTGTAGCACAGCAGGCTGCCTCATCCTCTCGGAATCCTGGACAGCTCCCAGGTAAACCCGAATTGAACCCGAGAGAGTACGTGAATGCTATTTCTGTGTGCAGCGGTGATGTGGTTGAGAATTTGCCCTCCAATGAGGCAAACCATGCTCCTGGTACGTCCATGAAAAGAGGAAAAGGTAAGATTGCGATTATGGAAGGAGTTGAACCAGATTTAGATAAACCATACGTTGCCCACCGGCATACATACCTCCTATATGGTTTCCTCAACGGTTAGTTAGCAATAAGAATGAAGAACGAGTGGACAGATTCGTAGAGGGTCTTACGAAGATTGACATCAACATCCCATTCGTGGAAGCCCTCCAAAAGATGCTTAATAATGCCAAACTCATCAAAGACGCACTTTCCAAAGAGAGGAATATCGAAGAGAACGAGATAGTAGCACTCACCGAGGAATGCAGTGCAGTTCTTCAGAACAAGCTGCCACCAAAGTTGAAGGACCCCAGAAGCTTCTCCATTCTATGCACATTAGGTAATCTCGATATTGATAATGCTTTGTATGATTTAGGAGCAAGCGTGAGCATCATGCCACACTCAGTTTTTAAGCGAATGGACTTCGGGAATCTGAAACCTACGAAGATGTCTCTACGCCTCGTGGATCGTTCGGTAAGATATCCGGTGGAAATTGTTGAAAACGTTTCCACCATGGTAGGTAAGCTTTGCATTCCCACTGATTTTGTTGTACTTGAAATAAAGGAAGATGTTAGGATATCCATTATTCTTGGTAGACTGTTCCTAGCTACTGCAGGTGCCATGATAGACGTACAACAAGGAAAGCTTTCCTTACGTGTCGGAGATGAATCGGTCGAATTCAACCTGTCCAGCCCCTTGAACGAACCGTTATCGAAGGAGTCTTGCTTTACAGTTGATTCGCTGGACGAGTTAGAGAAAGACACACATGATCAAGTAAGTGTTTCTGATCCGCTTATGCAATGCCTAACATGAGTTTGCGAATATGGAGGATTTACGGACGAAAGAGCTGAGATGTACACGAAATTCATGAGTGCTACTGAATCAATAGAAGATGCCCCACGTGAGGAGATACCACACGAATTGCACGCTGGTTTCGCAGTGGAGAAGACGTCCAAACTTGAGCCCGAGCCATCTCCGTCGTCTTTTTGGTATGAGCAAGTTCAATGCGATAAAATATATCCTGCTGTTATAAATGCTAACTTGAGTGCAGATGAGATGAAAAAACAACCCACAAGCGTGAAGAAGCGTAGAAGAGTCAGCTCTTCAACATGTACGCACGAAACTTATACGGAAGACAGCCACGAACCTTCCATCGAAACTCAAAAGAGGCTGCACTCGCACTTGCACGAGGTAATGGAAAAAGACGTTATAAAACTTTTCGATGCAGGAATCATTGATCCAACCTCGGGCAGCGAACGCGTGAATCTCGTGCATGACGTGCCAAAGAAAGAAGCAATGACTAAGGGATGGCACGACGAAGAGACCCTACCTCATGACTTCCAATCAGGTGATTTAGTTCTACTTTTCAATTCTCGTGTTAAGCTTTTCTCGGGCAACCTACGTTCACGTTGGTTTGGTCCTTTTTAGGTACGAGAAGTCTTTACACATGGAGACGTGGAACTATGGAGCGATCCGAGTGGCACATTCAAAGCTAATGGAAAGCGGCTAAAACTCTACCAAGATGCTCAACCGATCGAAAGTGGAAACTCCATTTCCCTTTCCGATCCACCCATCGCACACGCATGAGGAATGGAGACGTCAAAGCTTAAAGACGTTAAATAAGCGCTTTCTGGGAGGCAACCCAGCTGTGTTGCTTTTATTTTTCTTAGTTTTTAGTTTGACAGTCGGTTATTCGTTTTCGTAAAAAAATAATAAAAATAAAAAAATAAAAAAACAGAAACACACAAAAAAATACCACCGCAAACGTGCTTCACTTCCCTTACCCTCCATCGGAGCTTCTCGTCGAGGACGCCATTCAATTCAAGTCTGGGGGAGCAGCTCATGTTTGTCAGGTGATTTCGTTTTATTTTCCTTCATTTTCCCTTTAACTTTGTAGTTTCTAGGTTATTTTTGTAGTTTTTAGTTTGTTTTTGTTTTCGTGAGTCAGAGTCGTCCCAGACACTTGTCCGGTGCCACGTTTTGAGATGAACCCTGAACCTAGGATGCTTAAGGAGTTGGCCTTTTCCACGAGATTTTGCACGTATGAGCTAGGTTTTTCCTAAGCGTTAGAGCTTATTAGTCGGCTGAGAAACAATAGGTCGTAGTTCTTTGGGAATCCTAGTAGTGCTTGTGGGGGGTTTAGACGAGGTTGCTAGGCTAGTTTATTGTTTATTCTCTCTATCCAGATGGCCATACTTCGTGTAGACGATGCTTTACTTCACTTTTCTATGAGGATCACTATATCGTATGAGATTGGGCTTATTTGCAGATTAAGAGCGCACACTAACACTCCGCAGTCGATAGAAATAATGCCTAAAATGCATGATATAGAATCGATATGAGTGCATCGACCTTGATACTCTTTTGATGGCTCGAATCTAAGTAGTGGGTTGGCGATCATCTCTCTACGTCCTAAAGGCCAAATAAAACGCCGCCTACTCCGCTGCACTCTTGAACGAGATGCATGAGTATACCGTCATCGGTAGTCTGGGTCTAAGTAGAGGCTGAATCCCTTCGAACCCGACATCCTAGAAGCCTAGTGTGTATGCGAAGAAAAAGAAAAAAAGAAGAAAAGAAAAAGAGGACATAAAAAGAAAATAAAAAGAAATAAAAAAAGGAATAAAGAAAGAAAGAAGCTCGGAAAAGAAACAAGTATCCTCCGTTGTTCTAGGTTTAGTTTTGTCTGAAGTCTTGTCTGGTGGAGAGAGTTATGGTGGCTTGTTTAGTTTTCCTTTGATTTACTTTCTCGTGGGTAGCCTTGGTGAACCTAGGATGAAGACTGAAAACTTAATTAGGCCGAATTTGCTCTCGACGTGCTAGTTGATCGGTTGGGTTCGCTTTAGCGGTTTTTCTAGGAGAAATGGGAATTCTCGGATTTTTTACACCCCACGTGTTCCACGTTTACGTTTGTTTAGGGACAAGAAAACATTCAAGTCTGGGGGATTTTGATCATCTCGTTACCATACGTATTTCTTTCACGATTTTAGAGATGTTTATGATATATATGCGATGCTTTACGTATGATTCCGTATCCGTTTTACTTGTTTTCATGTGTTCATGTTCTTACAGGTTTTTATGTGTATTCGGTTCATTTCGGAGCCAAAGAACGTGCACGAGACAAAGTACCAACATTGAGGATCATCACGTGACAAACAGGACGAGAATCGCCATGGAATAGCCACTACCCGCGCGAGTAACTCCTTAGCCCGAGCGGGCATTTGTTACAGTGATTTTGTCCAGCGAATTGAGCACGAGTCGGGCAAGAAATACCACGCCCAGGGCTTGAGCCCGAGCGCACGGACCATGAGCTCGAGCGGGCAGCCTCTTTTCCATCGCTTTCTTGCGCGATCTTCCGCGTTGTACCCGAGCGGGTCACTTACCCTGCCCGCGCGGGTCACGACCGTCACCTGCAACTCCAAATAAGTTAATTTGACTTAAAATAAATGGGAGTTTGTTGGGGACTTATACAATAAGGAAAACGACTTTAGAGAAGAGGAATAAGCGATATTTCGCTGGAGGAACTAATGGAAACGTCACGCAACTTATTCAATAATGGAAACTCATGAAAAGACAACAATCGGTGGCTGCTGCAACATAAGGAATAACTGAACGTCTTGAAGGAAAGAGAGGGAGAAAAGGAAAGAAAAGAGGAAGGAAAGAAGAGGAGAGGAGTGAGAGGTCGAGCTCATTCACCAAGTTTCGAGTTCTTGATCGAGAGAGAGGAGAAGAAGGTTCTTGCGAAGGAGACATACAAGGAGCATTGGAGATCAACCCCACACTTCGGTTTCGTTTGGTTTTCATGTTCCTTAGACCTTCTATTTCGTTTATGTTTGTTTACGGATGCATGAGCGAGTAGTTTTTTTGTTCTAGGAGAAGGGATTAGCCCATGGCTATCCCGGAACAACTTTTGATTTACCTTTGAATGAATATTCCCGTTTTCGTTTATCTATTCTTTATTTGAGTGCTTAATTTACTTGTGTTTGCGATGGCCACGTAGATGCATGTGTTAGGGATTAGGAGAAGGACCGAAAGGAGAATTATAGTCCTAGAAGATCAGGTTTAGAACAAGCGTGGTTAGTCCACGAAAGTAGGGTAGCAGCGGTTGAGGGTAAAACAGATGAATCACAGATCTTATGGGTTTAGTTCAAGGTGTCAGCCACAAAATTTGGGGATAACTTGACTAGATCACGTGTCTATGCCTCGAGAGAGGGTAGATATCATATTAGGATCGTCTACCTTAGATAACTTGGCTGGGATTGCATGATAGATAGGTTGATTGTTGGTTTCGGTAGTCTTATGGTAAAACCGGTTCCTGGAACATTTGTCTCATTCTTAAGAACTAGTTTGTTTATTTGCTTTTAGTATTTCATTCTTAAAACCATATTTTGTTCGTTAGCAGGTTTGATTAACAGTTAGAGTTTAGGTTGTGTTGCGTAGTTCCTGTGTGATCGATACCTAAAGTACTACACACGTGTCGTGCACTTGCGGGTAGTTTAGGTTATTTGTTTAACTTTGATAACGCATCAATCGGTAATATTGAAATTCCATAAATTGCATTGATCCAGCGTTCTGAAATAAAGTTGGATTCATAAAATCCTAAGTCTGACATTCAAGTTAGTTATGAAGGTTATGGGCCATTAGCACTTTCTTTGAAATGAGAAGGAGTTCTCAAACTAGCGTAACTTACAACGCAATGAGATATACAAAATTCAAAGAGTCGTCAACAAAGCCGTTGTGATAAAACATGAAAGAACAGTTTCGTTTACTATTCTAGAACCAAAACAAAGTTTTGGTTTTACACATATACCCTCTCGTAAGTATAATATGCTTATTAAACCGTAATTAGTGAAGTTATTATGACTTTTTCTATGTGATTAGTCTATAATGAAGTTATTATGTTAGTTTCTATGTGATTAGTCCATAAATATACATATATGTTGCTAACTTGAGTATATTAGATATACATATACCTTTGCTCGGATTGACAGAAATGGAGGGATCAGTGGGACGACAGGGGAAGGTCAGACTACAAGCGATGGATGGACAACAGGCGATGGACGGACGACCCGATGGCAGCAATAACAATGGACAACCAAACGAACGGTCGACGGTAGCAAATCCTAATACATATATACTTAAACTCTAAAGCTAATCCATATACAATAGAAGCTAAAATCCAACCAAAATACATTTGCTCGGACAGAGGGAAACACACACACGGCCAAACGGTAGGGGTTAGACGGATGACAACTGACAGCCAGTCGATGATAGCTGGTGGACTTTTCTTTTGTAGCGGAGAAGAATTTTAGATGAATGGGGGATATAGGTTGAAAACCGCATTTATAAGCATTTTCATAAGGGTACATAATTCTATCCGTAAACCTTCCGCATTTACGGATCGATATAATCACTATAAAAAACATCCAGTTTTCAACGGATGGATCAAGGGATCCGTCCATTGATGAAATTCTCCAAAGGATTGCAACAGATTTCCGAGAACGTCCAACGAGTATCCGTTGAGGATTCCAAGAGATGTTCGTTGGAAATAACACTATTTAATGATCAATATCAAGGTTTTAGAATCAAACAATCAACAACAAATATATTTTCAACAAAATATCATCTTCTTCAAATAAAGATATATATATAGATCGAGAGAGTATATGTATAGAAGAAAATATCCTATAACCGAAGAGATTACACAAGAATTCTTACACAGATTGGAGCAATTCATGAGTTTTGCATCGATGCAACCTTTGTGTCAAGAATGCAGGACAATGTTATGTCCATGCAAAAGATGCAAAAAACATAAAGTATCGAAGTCAATAAATATTTTGCAAACATCTTTACAAGGTGGGTTTTGTAGAGAATTAAAAAATTTAGTTATTTCGCGGCGTAAATTGTGGCGTTACAAATATTGTGCAAGAAGCACAAGTAGAAAGAAATGAATAAGTTATTTATGAAATATCAACGATCAAACCATATGTGGAATTGGTGTCAGATGCTTTTCCTGGAGTTTTTCATGAACAACCGCTTGAAGAGATGCCAAACATAGATGCACGTCGATTTTTTAACTTATTGGATTCGACGAAACAACCTATATATGAAGGTTTTCGTAAAGGTCAGTCCAGCTTATCTTTATCTTCAAGATTGATGAGTATAAAAACAGACTACAATGTTGCTGAAAATTACATGGATTCATTTTTCAAAATCATGCTTGAATATTTACCGGAAAATAATCAAGCTCCCGAGACATACTATGAAACAAAGAATGTTTTAAAAGATTGGGAAATGCCACATGAGAAAATTGATGTTTGTAGAAACGGTTGCATCTTGTTTTGAGGAAATGATAAAGACTTTTCGGAATGCAAGTTTTGGGGTGCAAACAAATTTCGGCCAAAAAACACCATCTTCGCGTAAATATATACCATACAAGAAAAATTTCTATATGCCTGTAGCAAACAGGTTGAGAAGGTTATTTGAATCGAAGAAAACGATGCGGCAATGAGATGGCATGCACAACACTCGACGGGTGAAGGGATAATGAACCATCCATCGGATGGTAAGGCTTGGAAAGATTTCAGTGAAATATTTCCTGAGTTCACGTATGAAACGAGAAATGTTTATCTTTGCGTGTGCACCGATTGTTTTAGTCCATATGTACAATCTGGAAGTCAATATTCTCTATGGCTATTGATTTTGTCTCCTTATAATTTGCCTCACGATATGTGTTTGAAAAGTCGTTGCTGACTCCAGGATCAGAACATCCGAAAAAAAGTTTTGATGTCTTTTTTCAGCCCATAATTTATAAATTAAGAGATTTTTGGAACGAAGGAATTCTTGCTTATGACGTTAGTACGAAGAAAAATTTTACATTGAAAGTGGTCTTGTTGTGAACAATTAACGACTTTTCTTCGCATGGAATGTTATTTGGATGAAGCACGCACGGGAGATTAGCATGTCCATATTGTATGAAGGATACATATTCATTTCGACTAGTACATGGTAAGAAACCATGTTGCTTTGATTGTCATAGAAGATTTCTTCCTCGTGGATATGCTTTCCGGAAAGATAAAAAATTTTTTTTTGAAAGAACGTGGTACAAAAAGATGAGGCACCGTGCATGCAAACCGGAGCACAAATCCTTTATGAAAGATTGAACAAAATGAGCAATTTACAAGAATCGGTAGAATGCTATGGAGATCGTGGGCATCGTAAACCAGAAGGCCAAGGTGAATGGTATAACTGGTATAAATGTAGTATTTTTGGGAACTACCATATTGGAAATCATTGATATTACGTCATAATTTATATGTTATGCATATCGAAAATAACTTTTTCGATGACATCATCAATATTGTTTTGAATGTGGCGGGTAAAACTATGGATAATATACAAATAAGAAAAGATTTGAAGACAATATGTTGACGACCTGAGTTGGAATTAACAAATGGAAGGTCACCTGTTCCAGTATTTAGATTGTCTAGGTCGGCGAAAACAACATTATTAAAGTGATTAAAAGAAGACTTTAAGTTTCCAAATGGATATGCATCAAACATTGCTCGGTGTGTGGATATGGTTGTTCGAGGCTGATCGGGTTGAAAAGTCACGATTGTCATGTTTTCATGCAGCGATTCATTCCAACTGCATTTGTTGAGCTCTTGCTACGGAATTTCACGATGTGTTACGCGGAATTAGCATATTTTTTCAGAAATCTATATTCAAGAAATTTAAAAAGGTATGACTTGGAATTAATGAAAAACAATATCTTTGAAGTATAATGTTCATTGGAAAAAAATTACGCCTTCATTCTTCGATATAATGGAACATTTGCAATTACATTTACCAGATGAGGTAATACTCGATGGGCCAGTTCAATTCAGATAAATGTAACCTTTCGAAAGGTTTTTCTTACATTTAAAGAAAAAAACAAAGCAGCGGTTGAAGGTTCTATTGTAAAACAATACTTTTTGGAAAAAATCATATATGTCAACACATTTTATTTCGATTCGCATATTGATACGAAAGAACGACGCGCAACGGATGATCACACAAACTATCTATATCAATATAATCCGCATTTTGGCACAGTTCTTAAGATTTTTACACCGATTGGACGCACATGAGGTAAATCCGAAGAATATTGGTTTACACCAGAATAGTCTAATCACGTCCACACATATATATTACTAAATTTTCAAGAGCTATTACCTTTCGAAAGGTACAAAACAATGAAAATAAATCTTTTAAACACGGTTAATATATATATATATAATATTAATGTATTTTTATTACAGGATATTTTATGAAGAAGTAACGGTACATATCCTCATATAACCGCAGATGAACTCACAACAATGAAAGTTAAACATTATGTTTCGTGGTTAAGAGATTACGCAAGTACTTGTGTGTACGTCTTACATATATATTAAAAGTAATTGCGTATATTATAATGTATTAATTTTTTTATGTTATATAAGTCAAATATCCTGAAGGCATACTTCTTATCTTGTTAAAAGATTTGACTAATGGTCCTACACGAAATGTTATGTGTTCGCTAATTTTGTTTACTCGCGGCTACACATTCCACACGTACTAACACAGAAAAAATAGAATCACATACAATTACAGTGTTTGCGTTAATAGTGAAATAAAGTGTGATAAATTCAATGGAATTTTCCACCAAATCCTACAGGTGGAATATCACGAACTCGTTGGTTTGAAGGTAATGCTTTTTAAATCTCAGTGGTTCGACCCAACCGTAGGACGTGGAACACGAAAAAAATCTATGAGGAGGAATTGATATCAAATTCGAGACGAAAATATGGTAAGTATGATCCATTCATCACAATAGATCAAGCAGATCAAGTATGTTATGTGAAATATCCAATAACATTGAAACGTCGAAGAGAGGATTGGTGAGTCTTAGTAAAGATCAAGCAACGAGGAACTATAGGCACATATGAAAAAGAAGATCTATTGCAAACCAATCATCCGAAGCCGATTCGGTTAATTGATACGTACGTCGAGAGGAGATTCTCGCAAGAACTGATATAGATGCAGAATACATATGCGATTATGAAGACGTTGAACTGGAAGATGCAGAAGATGAAATCGACGATGAATTCAATGAACAATTAAAGGAAGACTCGCCAATCGAAGAATCTACTAAAGAAGAAATGTAAATTCTTTAATATAATATATAAATTATGTGTTAACTTTTCTTTGAACTTCATATCATCTAATTCCAATGGGCATATGTTGAGATTACCAACGGATGCTCGTTGAAATGCTAAATCGTGTTCGACACTTAGCAAAAATTTAAGGTTTTCATAATGTCAATGGACATCCGTTGGTAATTTCTAACGGATGCCCGTTGGGAGGGAGCTCAACAGACAACGACTGACACTTGGGCAGCGCCAACGGGCATCTGTTGCTATTTGGCAACGGATGTCGTTGCGAAGTGTCATCATGGCTATCCTACGCTACTATGCTTTCCAACGGGCATCCATTAAAAATTGTAATGGATCCCATTGCACGAGGAGACGTACAGTCACTTAGGCGTTCGTTGCCTCAAGAGTACGCATTTCCAACAGACATCCATTGGAAACACATAATATCGTGTCAATTAATTGCATCTGCTGAGTGAACGTTTTTTCCAACGGGCATCCGTTGGAAATTTTTTTACATTAAACCTTGAACACACAAACTATCTATATCAATATAATCCGCAGTTGGGTACAATTCCTGAGATGTTTACACCAATTGGATGTACATGAGGTAAATTCGAGGAATATTGGTTAACACCGGAGGAGTATAATCACTTCCACACATATATATTACTAAATTGTCAAGATCTATTACCTTTTGAAAGGTACAAAACAATGAAAACCTATCTTTTAAATATATATGTATATATATATATATACAATATTAATGTATTTTAATTATAAGATATTTGATGAAGAACTAATTGGTATATATCCTCATCTAAACGCAGATGAACTCACAAAAATGAAAGTTCAACATTATGGCTCGTGGTTAAGAGATTACGTAAGTACTCTGTACACGTCTTCTATATATATTCAAATTAATTGTGTTTATTATAAAGTATTCATTTGTTTTTTATGTTATATAGGTGAAATTTTCTGATGAAAGACTTTCAACGTGGTTAAAAGATTTGGCTAATGGTCCTGCACGATTTTGTTGGCCAATTTTGTTTACTCGTGGCTACACGTTCCACACATACGAACACGGAAAACATAGAAGCATATACAATTATGGCGTTTGTGTTAATAATGAAATAGAGGGTGATAACTTCTACGACATTTTGCACCAAATCCTACAGGTGGAATATCTCGGTCTCGTTTGGTTGAAGGTAATGTTTTTTAAATGTCAGTGGTTCGATCGAACAGTAGGACGTGGAATACGAAAAAATCGATGGGGAGGAATTGACATCAATCTGGCACGACAATATGGTAAGTATGATCTATTCATCACAATAGATCAAGATGATCAAGTATGTTATGTGAAATATCCAACAACATTAAAAAGTCGAAGAGAGGTGGGGTGGGTCGTAGTAAAGATCAAGCCACGAGGAATTATAAGCACAGATGAACAAGAAGATATGTTGCAAGCCAATCATCCGCAACCGATTCATTTAATTGATACAGACAATCGCGAGGAGATTCTCGCAAGAATTGACATAGACGGAGAATTCATATGCGATTATGAAGACATTGAACTAGAAGATGCAGAAGATGAAAACGACGATGAATTCAATGAACAACTGAAGGAAGACTCGTCAATTGAAGAATCTACTAAAGAAGAAATGTAAATACTATAATGTAATATATAAATGATGTGTAAATTTTTTTAAAACTTAATATGATCTCATTTCAATGGGCATCCGTTAAGATTGCTAACAGATGCCCGTTGAAACACTAAATCGCCTTCAAAATTCAGAAAACATTTCTAGGTTTGATAATGTCAACACGCATCCATTGGTGATTTGTAACGGATGTCCGTTACAAGATTTCTAACGGGAAACCGTTACAAATTACTAATGGATTCCCATTGCGAAGTGTCATCATGGCTACCTAGGCTACGATATTTTCCAACGGGTATCCATTGCAAATTGTAACAGATGCTCGTCGCCCGGGGAGACGTATGGTCATTTTGGCGTCTGTTGCCTTCCAACGGGCATCCGTAGGAAATAACAACGGATACCCATTGGCGAAACATAACGTCGTGTCACTTAATAGCATCCGTGGAGTGGATTTTTTTTTCCAAGGAACATCCATTAGAAATTTCTGTTTATATAAAGTTGAACAGTTTCATTTTCAACACAAATCTGAACATCAAATCCTCTAAAACACTAAACACCTCTCACAAACACAAACACTTCTAAACACCGAACACAAAATGAGGGCTAGACGGTTTATATGTTCTAGTGGTATATTGGTGGGTTCAGCGGGAGCCTCACCCCCGCCACCCTATCGACCTCCTTCACCAATATTGATGCCGCCGATATTTGATGAAGAGGATGAATATGGTGAATATCGACTCCTTGATCGATAATTTCGACGGTCATCTGATAACGTCTATTTTGTTATAGTATTTTAGTCTCTTTTTATAGTTAGTTTCATCATTCATTTGAACTTTACCAAGCATTAAAGCATCATTTAGTCCTCTTTTAGCGTTCTCTCGTGTTATTGCAGGAAATGAAATATCGGGATACAAACACGAGTAAATGAAGCAAAACTAAGCAAGACCACTCTCTTATCAGCTATGCACGGTCAGCATCCAAAGAATCATAAACAAGAGAAGAGAAATGAAAGCAATGGCCGCTTACAAAAAAATGGAAACAATATCAGCTATCACGGTCAGCATCCAAAGAATCATAAACAAGAGAAGAGAAATGAAAGCAATGGCCGCTTACAAAAAAATGGAAACAATGACCGCTTATAAAAATGGAAACTTTCGGTAGTTGGAACAAAAATGGAAATTTTTGGTTCCTTGAACAAAGTAAGAAGAGCACAGTTGGAACATGAAAAGGAAACATGTTTTATATAACATAAAAGAAAGTTGCTGGAACAAAATGTAAACTTCCAACCGCCTACACAAAAAAGGAAAGATTGCCACCTACACGAGAATTGGAAACTGCAACCGTCAAAGATAGAAAATGGAAATGGCTGATAGAAAAATTAATGGAAATTCAAGAACAAGAAATAAGGCAGCAAGGCAAAGAGGAAAACAAAGAAAAAGGAAAAGGAAATCGTTGCTGCACAAGAGGAAAAGGAAATACAAGCTGCTGAAGAAAATAGAAACCGAGAAAATGGAAACTAGCGAAAAAGGAAATTTAGCAAAACAAGAAAAGGAACTTGTTGGATACTTAAACCAAATAGAAATATGGTTAGAGAGGAGGAAGAGTAGCTACATGACTGAAAAATAAAGGGGAAACGTTCACAATTACACAAGAATAGAAAAACAAGAAATGGAAAAACTCGGAAAAGGAAAACTGCAGTGCCTGTAAGAAAAAAGAAATTCCAACCACTAGAGAGGAAGAAAAGAGGACGGCCAAAGAGGAGAGATTGGAGAAAAGGCAAGAGGATAAAAAGGGCTAAAAGGGGAGAGCTTCAGCAGCAAGAGACGTACAGAATTGAAGAGAGAAAACAGCACACACGAGAGGGAGAAGGAGAACCGAACGCACACACAAGGGCAAGGACGGAGCGACGAAGCCGGAGCGCGGAGGAGCTGTTGAAGACGTCGGTAATTGAATAGGGAGGAATCTCACTCATTATCAATGTTGAATATAGTTATCTTTTGTGTTTCGTTTTCGAAGTTCATGTCTGAGTAGGTCCATAGCCATAGGTTAGAGAGCTTGGCCGATATGTAGCAAAGTCTTGTTCTTAATGCTTGGTGGTTCTTAATGCTTTTGTTCTCGAATGCCACTTGAATGAATGATTTTGGTATTTGATCGTTTTCAGATTGATTGGTTGTTCTTAATGCTTTCATTCTTGTACGCCACTTGAATGAATGATCGTAGAAGTTTAATGAATCTACGCCAGGGGATTAGACTTTGGAATTTAGCCATGATTTAGGACTAAATCGGTTTAGAATCTATGCCAGGTCGATCGATTGAATTTAGGAATTAGGATAGCGGTCTTAATGCGTCTAGTAGGTGAGATACACAATTGGGAAATTGGTATACGCATGCTAGATAGTGGACAAGTCTACGCCAGTCAGTTCCTATATTAGAGCTTGAATTCCCTGAACTCGTGATAATATCTGAGACCATTATCTTGTTAGAACTTCTTTGCATCATCGTGCATCTCTCGAAACCTGTGGTGTCTATTCTATTGAGTTTAAACCGTTAGTTAGTTAGATTGTTTATCTTCATTCGCATTCCATTCACCTATTGATTTTACACGTTCTATTCATTAGTTACTAGTTTTAGAGTTGCATCGATTCCTTGTGTTCGACCCTGGTACTATACGATCCGTATTCTTGCGGAAGCGTTAGTCTAGGTAATTATCACTTGAGATTAATCACATCATCGTCCCACCTTTCCAATTATTGATCCTGATCGCCATGAGAGGACGTTATGGTAAGAATTCAAATTATGAATTTATATTATTTTAAATTATTAATATTATCTAAATATTTTATTTTCATGTGCAGGTTTGATGTGGATGATATTCTAAAACGTTGAACAAACCATCATCCAGAGATCGCTACAGGATCGACTCTATTATTCATGGAAAGTTACGCCAGAAGTTATACGCCGCCGATGGTGGTGTACTTTCATCGTAAGTTAAATACTAAAAAAAATTTATTTAAAATGATTAATTACAGTTATTTTGAACTAATTTATTATAATATATTTTATAGCGCTCATACAGATGGCAGAAGAAGGATGCATCGCGCATCTATACAGCTTGGATGCACGAAATGCAAGCCCGAATGCGTTTGATGATTAACAACACCAAGTGTAACTACTACACCAAGAATCGCAACAGACATGGGAACGGACAAGGTCTTCAACCAACTCGTCCAACAATGGGAGTCTGAAGACTTCAAGGGCAAAAGCGAGAAGACCAAGAAATATCGGTATGGCGAGAAGGTTCCCGGAGATAGTCCGCAATGTGAAGAGAAAGCAAAAATTGGTAAATTTCTTGTAGTTTTTGTTTTTTAAAATATTTGTATGATTATATTTATGTTATATAACATATGGAACAAATAGGAAGAGAATATACTCTTCTTGAGTTGGTTTGGAAATCCACGCCAAGAAGAAACCGGTCGTCGGAGAAAAGAGCGGCGAACCTGAACTCGTCGACTCTTGAGTGGAACGGACGGTGAAAGCTTTGATGGATAAGAGCACACAACAATCACAAGTTTTCGGTTCAACACTCGACGAGCTCACTAGTTTACAAAATGATAAAAATTTATTTGGAGGCAAAGAAAAATTTTATTGTTTATAATTAGATTAGTAAATAAAATATTTTCTAACGATTCTTACTCTAACTTTATTTACTTTATAGTCGGTTAGACTATATAAGGGCCGTCTATACGGTCTCGATGCACTTCAAAAGGATATCATTGAGGACGCCACGACGGTATACCCCGTTGTCCATGAAAGTTACACGCAACAACGGTATATAGAGGATCTCGAAACACAACCTCGAGAAATTTAAGCACAAATGCAGCACATGGAGAGCGTCATAGAATTGCTAACCGGCCGGGCATATCAAGCGCAAAATCAGACGAGGGAAACAACGTCGCGTCAAGAACTAGTTATCGATTTGAACACAATTCCCTCTTCACGAGGTGCTGGCGACCACGGGGATGAACTTGGCCCCATAAATTTAGATGATATGTATTAGAATTATGTTTTTATTTTTTGTAAGAACTTTTTATATTAATTAAGGGCTTTTAATATTTTAAAATATGTTTAATTTTTTTTAAAAGTACCAATAGATGCCTATTCACAGTTTTAAAAAATTGTAACGGGTATCAGTCGGAATCCCAATTTCCCATCAATTTGTAACGGATTTCCGTCGCCATTTTCCGCCAACCGGCCAACGGGCATCCATTGAAAATTTTCAACTCCCCTACATTTTTCGTACCAACGGATGGGCAACAGATATCCGTTACAAATTTGTAACAGGCATCCGTTACAGTTAGGTAACGGGCATCTTTGCAGGTGTTGTAACGGCCATCCATTACAACCTGCCAACGGAATTATCCGTTACCCGTCCGTAGGAATATTTTAACGCCGTTGAGAATCACAACGAATCTCGATTTATAACGAGTGATTCCCAACGGCTCTCGATCTATAGTCGTCCAATGGGAATCACTAATTGCAACGGATTTTGGGCAATTTTCAACGGATATGTCCGTTGGAAATCATCTATTTTTGTAGTGAATGTTACGTATTTTATTTGTCCACAATTGTGGTTGGATAAATAATGATCATCCGTAAATGCAGAAGGGCTGCCACACGCTATCCGTAAATGCAGACAGTCTACCTCAGGACATCCGTAAATGTGGATGGGCTTCTTTGGATCTTCCTTAAATGTGGACAAGACCTGGACGTCCGTAAATTTGGATAGACCCCTCCGGCTGTCCGTAACTATGGACGAAGTACCTTAGGTTGTCCATAATTACGGATTGATTGCAGACGGCCACATCTTGGGATGCGCGTGGATGGACGGATGACCGTTTGCAATCTGTCCGGGAAATACGAAAAAATCATGAGGTTGTTCGTAATTCATCCCCATGTTACGGCGATTACGTGTTGACGTTTAATTGGTTATTTTGATTACATAAAATATAAGTATTGGATAAGAACAATAAAAGGTTGTGTTACGGTGATAACGTGGTGAAATTTAATTAGGATTGCGTAAAAGATAAGTATTGGATAAGAGCTTCTGTTACGGTGATGATGTGAAAAATTTTATAATGTTCTATATATTACAGAAAAGATAAATATTGGACAAGGAAAATAAGAGGTGTTGTTATGGTGAAGACATGGCGGCATTTAATTGGCTCTTTAGATTACATAATAGATAAGTATAGGATAAGTAAAATATGAGGTTGTGTTTTGGTGATTACGTGATGATTTTTAATTGACTATTTAGATTACGTAAAAGATAAGTGTAGGATAAGGAATATATAAGAGGTTGTGTTATGTTCGAGCTCTAGTATATAAATTATAAATTTAAGAAATAAATCTAAGAATGCTTTTTTATTACTTTCAATGTTCGGTAACAAATTAACACGAATCATCTTCAGAGTCAAATAATTCTTTCATCAATTCTTATGTTTCTAAATTTGATTCAAAATCATTTTCTTCTTCTTCTATCCCTTCATCTAATTCATCTTCATTTATTTTAATGTCTTTGATTTCTCCATGCGCAAGTTCTTCAATAATAGCTCCATCAATAGAAATACTCTCGATGGTTTGTTTTTGCATTGCTAGTTTTTGGCCTTCTACAACGCAACAAACTTGATTCGCTGTGACGCAACAATAAAAGGCTCGTGTTTTGCATATTTTCGTGTTTTGTTTTCTTCTATGGCGCCTAACTTGTTTATTCTTGTTTCGCGACCGATTATTGGATTAGACCAATCATATTAGCATAACATCACTTTTAAGCCGGCGTAACCTGCAAAAATATCAAATACAAGTCATTATAATCTTAATGGTTTACAAGATATGGTAATGGTGGTTTATAGTAGAAATGAAACGTAGATATTCCAAATCCAAAATTTCCTTCAAGATCCTGTAAAAATCTTGTTCGTTGGTCGATTCACAATAGCTTTCATCTTTCACACATACTCCATAGTTTATAGTTGACTTCAATTTCCCATGTTCGTACATGTGAAAGTTGTTACCACGTGTAAAAACTTTGATGATGATGGGTTCGGGTACCCACGGATTTTTGATTTATTGATCGGGTACCCGAGCCTCACGAGATAGAGATCGGGTAGTAAAATTGCTACTCCTTCGGGTTCCGGGTACCTTTAAATTTCTGGGTACCCAACCAATTCCCACCCCTACTTACCAGCGGTTCGACCAATTCTACAAAATAAATCTGGAACATGGGGTATTGGATATGAAAATATCACACCACCATCAAATATTTCTATGTATTTCAACTTCGCGTTTGAATATGTGGCTCGAAGTAATAAGAAGTAAAGAACAATATTTTCTCATTCATGTTTTGTTCCACAATTGAACCCTCTAGACGAGCTTTTGATTAACTTTTTTCTTCATATGAAACATAAATATCTCAAATGGATACATCCAATGAAATTGAACTAACCTCCTAATGCGACTACGTGCGGGAGATGAACTGTCAGATGCTCCATAACATCGAAAAATCATGCTGAAAAAATCTTCTCCAAGTTACATAGTATAGTAACTATGTTAGCTTCCACTCTTCAAACCACATCCACACTTCAATTCCTCGCACATAAATCTCAAAACAAATATGCCAATACCTGAAACATGAAAGTATTAGTTTAATATTTAAAATTAACATCGTTTCAAAGAATCAACATTATCTCCAATTGCTTCGTGTGTATGTTTGTCCAACAATTCGGAAAAACATATGGAAAGTAGTCTTTGTATGAATACATGACAATCGTGACTCTTCATTCCTAATAACTTTCCTCTTTGAATGTCGATGCACCTTCCCATGTTAGACGCATATCCATCAAAAAATTTTGTATCTTCTTTCAACCATTTCAAAAATTTGTGTTTCTCCTTATTCAATAATCTGAATATCACAACTGGAGCTTTACCGTCATCACTTATATATAACTCCTTCCATAAGAAAACTCTTTCCAATACAATTTTTAGATTTTTCCAATACAATGCTCTTATTATAATGCTCTTATTATACCATTATGAGTAATTCCATAGCCAGAGATTCTCGTATGATTTTTCCCTAC
>CM071876.1:4853634-4872962 GCA_036759665.1 Gynandropsis gynandra
ACAATCTATTTCCTAGGAACATCTAAAGCAAAAGTTTGTTCATATAAAATCTTTTACTCGGTCAAAACTGGAGGAAGAGACTTCCGTATAACTATATTCCTTTAAAAAACATTGTGTCACGTCGTAATGTACCATTAGTAGGATGAAAACAACAATTACAATCCAACCACCTCATCTTTCATCCATATTTCAACTAAAGATCATATGTTATGTCCATGCTATAGGAAAAGCCAATCGACCATGTATTGTCCATCCAGATAACATACCATGAGTTGTAAAATAACTTATTGTCCACATAAGAGCACCTCGTAATATAAAATTATATCGCGTTGGGACATCGTACGCTTGAATCCCTCCCATAATTCTTTTAATTATGTAATCAATGGTTGAAAAAATATATTCAAACTTCACTAGGCTTGAGAATCAGTATTGTTAAGAACAAAACTTCATTTTCGTGCACATGTGAGTCGGTAAATTGTACAGTGTTATAACGAATAATTTATGCAAGACATTTCAAATATATTAAAACCATCAAAGCAAAGGCCTAAGTAAACATATCGACTCACACCTACAAAGTTAGGATATACATTGTTAAAGTGTTTCCATGCCTCACCATCTGAGGGATGAAATGTTTATCCATCATGAGTGTAATGTTCATCATGTCATCTCATGACGCTTGTAGTCTTCTCAGATTGATACAATCTTTTGATTCTATCTATAATTGGTAAATACCACATACAACGAGATGGAAATGATTTTCCATTCCTTGTCAAATGAAACCGATCATTTCCACAAAATCGACAATTACTTAAATCTAATGCCTCTTTCCAAAAAAATCATGTCATTGTCTTAACAAATATCAATATTTTGATATGGCAATAAACTCAAATATCTCATCATATTTTTTGTCTCATAATATGACTCTACTGCAATATTATCTTATGGTAAATAATCTCTTAAAAATTGTGATATAGAATCCATGCAACTCTAAAAAAGATTAGTTTTTGTATTCAAATTTAGCAAACATGCAGACAAAGGCAACTATGAAAGACCTATTCTACAACCATCATAAAGTGGATGTCTAGCACTTTCTAACATATCAAAAAAATCTGTTGCACCTTCATTCGGATCTTCTTCAATACTTTTACTTGTTTCTTTCACCAAATACATTTTGCACCATTTCCACATAAAGGTTCATTTATACATCTTGAGATGTCTCAAACACCTCATGATGTGCAATACCCCTACTAAATTCTTCCACAAAATTACTAGGTCATGGTGAATTCTCTTGTTGAGATAACCACATGAAATAATTTGGAGTAAAACCTCTTAAAATAAAGATAATTCTACACGATTTTCTCGTTAACAAATTTTTATTTTTGCATTTGACGCAGGCACAAACCAACTTACCAATTTCTTTATAAACTTGTTGATTGGTCTTCATCGTCATAAATTATCTAACGCCTTCTATAAACTTTTTTATACACCTTGAGTTTCTGGATCAATTCTTCTGTACATCCATGGTATAGAAACGAAAAATTTTATCTTGCCGATGATGTCATTGTAATAAGAAACAATAAGATGAAATTGAGTAATATATTTGATAATTTTATGTGAGAAACAAATAAAGGTGTGAGCGGCTTAGATAAATAATATTTAGACTGATTAAGAATAAATTAAGGACTAAGATCAATATTTTTTGACAAGATGTTTGTAAATCGTTCTTAATTTCAGACAGTTTTTGGTTGGTTGAAAATGTTCGCAATTTTATGAAAATTTCCGGGCAAAACACGCGTTCATCCGTAATCCGAGACAAGTTATGTATCCATTTCAAATCATTACGTATTTACAGATGGATTTGTTATGACTTTTCATCCACAAATTTATGGATGAATTACGAACGTATTACTTTTTCCGCCGACAATCCATTATTAAATAAATGAATTTTCAACAAGCATCTGTTGGAAATTCCAACGGATGTCCATTGAAATTGATGTCCAATATAAGAATTTCAGATAGCAACCATTTTTTAAGGGGTATCCATTGAAATTTCCACCGGATTCCTGTTGAAACCGTGAAGATGGTTAGATGCAAATTTTTTGTAATTATGATTTTTCCAAGAGACATCCGTAGGAATTTTCAACGGATGACCATTGAAAATTCCAACAGGTGCTCTCTGGAAAAAGAGAAGACGGTTAGACACAAAAGTTTGTAATTATATTTTTTTCCAAGGGATATCTGTTGGAATTTTCAAGGGATGCCTGTTGAAAATTTCAACGGATGTCCGGAGGAAATTTGGAAAAATTAACTGGCATCCGTTGATAAAGAATAAGGATTTTCAAAGGGTATTTTAAATAAAGAATAAGGATTTTCAACGGTTCATCATAGAATCCGTTGGTAAATATTTCAATGGATCGATCCGTTGGAATCCATTGGTAATTATTTCAACGGAATGGTCTGTTGGAATCCGTTGGTAAAAAGTTCAACGGGCAAATCCGTTGGTAAATATTTCAACGAACGGATTCTTTGATCCTTCAATTGATATTGACATGTTTTTTTAGTAGTGATAGGATCTGCTACTTGAACAGATGTTGATGCATGTGGTACATCTTGAGCTTGAAAAGAGTTCTCAAAATGATACCAATATTTTTAAGACAACGTGACTAGTGTTTCCACATATTTGGCACAAGGGGCGAATGTTTTCATGTGAATATGAGGTTTTGGTGAATTTTGCAGTTTATTATTTGAATAGGATTGTTGTATAAAGCCTCGTCCTCTAGATGTAAATAGTTGTCTCTCTCTGTAAGTGTTGTTTCTACTAGAGTTTTTGGAATAAGAAAGGTTATCTCAACCAAGGATATTTTTGTAGTAGTGAGAAAGGGTGTTTGGATTACTAGTAATGTTACATGTTTGAGTTGAGAATGCAGTATGATGAGATATCTCAGAACTTTGTGGTTTTTGGTAGAGGGCTAAACTGGTGAGCTGATTGATGATGTCTTCGTAAGTAGGGTGAGGATATTTATGTATAGGCGTGTGTATCACCGTTGTGAAAGCCTCATACACCTTTTTTAGTGCTTGTAGTAATCTGAAAATCATCATGGATTCCGACACTTGGTTTCCAATGGAAGCAATATGGTTTCATATTGATTTGAAGTCTATGAGATATTCTAACATTGTTTTATCTTTCAAAGACAAGTTTTGTAAGGATGCTAGGAGATCGAGTTCTCTAAAGATATATATTTGATTGAAGTTACGAGCGAGGGACTATCATACATCAATGAAGGTTTTAATGTCGATAACTAAGCCAAAAACCTCTTTTGACATAGTCCCACATATCTAGGACTTGACCAGTTGGTCTGATTTTTTCCAAGCTAAGAACATAATATTTTTAGTGTGAGTGATTGTGTGTCACCATTAGTCATCGTCAATGTTTTTGGTGGCCTAGGAACTTCTTCATCGATAAAGTCTAACAGGTCTAGAGAGTCAAGTAGTGACTCGATCTGAGTTTTTCATATCAAATAATTAGTGTTTGTGAGTTACAACATGACAAAGTTATAGATGTTTACATGGAGCAGGAAAGGATATGAAGGATTGTCTTCCATGGAAGAGAAAGGAGAAAAGAGACCTTAGAAATTCTGAGGCTCTGATACAATATAGAGGTTTGAGAAGATAGATTGCAATCTATCTTCTTTACATTGGTAGTCGAGAGTCTTTTTATACAAGATGAGTAACATAACATGAAAAATTAGTGCAAAGAATATTCTTTGTCACTCAACAACCAAAACTGAAAAAACATTATGCAGATGCAGGTCGAATTTTATCATCATAGTCGTTGGTTTTGGAGTATTAGGTGAAGTGTTACGTTGTGTCTCAAATGACCTTGCATTGACAACAACACGAGCAACAACACATGGAATTATGAGATTCGTGACTGGATTGATTTCGGAGGTAGTCTCAGAGACGGTGCAAAGAAGAGCAGGAGACCTACAAAGATAGCTGTTGTATTGGAGTTAATCGCAAAAAGAATATTTTCTGAAACAAGGAAAGGAGAAGACTTTGTATTAGCTATTTTCATATCATGTATGTCATGGGGTTTTTAGATCTTTATCTTCTTATTGTTGTTGCCGAGCTTTTATAGATTCCCTTTTGTTCAAGGTCATTATCTCGTTGATACATGGTGAGATCCCTTTCATCTTCTTTAGAAACAGTGTTCTAGACTTTGTCGTTCTCGATGGTCAGCGGTGTTTTAAAAAACAATTAAAATAATATTTTTATATTTATAAAAAAATATAAAAAGGTTTAAAACAAATATATTTATTATTTTTATACACAAATTTTAAAAAAATTAATAAAAATTAGAAAAATAAAAACTACACAAATCTATACGTTGAACTGATCGTTAAATGCTTGTCTACCTAACAATTTTTAAAACATTATTTTAAAACGAAAAATTTTTTGCCGGTTTGCATCTTGCTCCTTGTTTTGTTTGAAACGGCGGAATATCATATATACCCTCGTAAGGCTAAACCGCTTCAAAAATACCCTTCCCTAAAATAATTATTAAATCGAAAAAAAAAACTGGAGAAAAGATAAATTTGCATTTAATTTTCGAACATGAAAAAACACACGTTCTGCAGTTGTTTGACGTGAAAAACCGTCAAACTTGTGTCAAAAGTAAGAAAGACGAACAATTTTTCGACATGAAAACCTGTTTCAAAGTTTAGAGGAAGAAAGATGAAGTGATTTCGAACTTGAGATGGATCGATTTGCAGTTGGCAAGAAGGAAATGGACAGAATCAGCCGCAACAGTGAAGAAGAGAGCATGAGTCAATCTTCAATGGCATCAATAAGTGTAAGTAGATCGATTTCTAGGGTTCTCCAGGTTGTCGAGTCGCAAAATGTTTTATTGATTTGAAATGGGTGTGAGTGTCTGTCGGTCTATTGAGTCTCAGTGAGTCGGTTGAATCGCAAGAGTCGATTGTCTCAGTGAGTCGGTTTGGGTTGCAATGGTTGCTTGAGTGTCAGAGGGGGTCTAAGGGTCGTTTGAGTCGGTTGTCTCAATGAGTCGGTTTGGATCGCAATGGTTGCTTGAGCATCGCAGGGGGTCTAAGGGTCGTTTGAGTCGGTTGTCTCAGTGAGTCGATTTAGGTCGCAATGGTCGGTTGAGCGTCGCAGGGGGGTCTAAGGGTCGTTTGAGTCGGTTGTCTCAGTGAGTCAGTTGTCTCAGTGAGTCAGTTTGGGTCGCAATGGTCACTTGAGCATTGCAAAGTGTTGCAAGGGTCGTTTGAGTAACATGGGTCGTTTGATATTACGCCCCGTGGGTCGCTTGAGTCGCATGTGTTGCTTGATTCTCAGTGAGTCGGTTGAGTGTCGCAAAGGGTCCGAGGGTCGTTTAAGTTGCAAGGGCCGGTTGGGTTGCATTGGTCGGTTGAGTCGCATGGATCGCTTGAGTCGGTAGAAGTATAATGTATTCTTAATTAATTGGTCATTTTGCAGGTGGCGCCAAAGCCGAAGTTTGTGTATGAATTCAAGCACATGCACAGAATGCCAAAGATCACCACCAAGTGTTATCCTCACGAGACAATAACGAAGCTGAGAGGAATCTTAGATGAATATGAGTTCCATTACTTTAAGAAGGAGTCACAATTTAGGCATTTATTCCATTTCCAATGTGACTCCACATTGACTAATGTTCAAATGTCTATCCTCCTAAATCACTCTGTGATTGTACGGGACCAGAAGGAGTTATGGTTCGTCTTAAACGGTGTTCCCATCCGATACTCTATAGTGGAGCCACACTAATTTCTGGATTGAAATGCGGACCATATCCCAAAGGATGGGAGTCCAAAAGGGGTGATACATTCAGGCGGAAGAATTTCGACCGTGGAAAGGTGACCCCGCACAAATCATTGGAAAGCTTGTGAAGGCGAAGAATGCCGACGACCGGATGAGGTTGGCAACTTTGATGTTGTTGGCGCAAGGTATGGCTCACAAGCCTTCATCAAATAACTCTATCAGCCATGATCTTATTGACATGGTTGATGACTTGGAATTTTGTGAAGACTTTCCATGGGGGCGTTACTCATTTGAGAAGATTGTGGATACTTGCCGCAAACATGTTAGCGGAGAATCACCGAAACCAAAATGGTATTGTGGTAGTTCCATTATTCCACTAATGGTAAGTTGTATATATTATTCAAATAACTGAAATGTATTCGTACTTTTTGCATTCTTATCATTTTGTTTTAATGTTTCAGTTACTTCCATACGAAACCATCATTAGTTTGGACGGAAAGGGATGGTATGTTGATGTTATGGATGCGGATCCATCATGTCCAAGAATGTGCAAGAAGATGGTTAAATCTAGTATTAACCTGAAGTATGTAGATGTGATAAGGCTGATCGGAGATTCTAAGGTAACAATTACACAAGGTCACAAGGAAAACAAGTGTCATAGAGGGTAATAATGGTTATTTTTTGTTTTTCAGGATATTCGAAGTATTCTTTGTGCTGAACACGAAGAGGAAGGTTTACTTTTTGATCTGGACGAGTATGATGGATGCCACGATCCCGATGTTCAGATATGGATGGAACATATTCGTAGAAATCCGAAGAGTATTTGTTGGGAGGACATCCGTAAGCAAGAATTGCAGACGCGAAAAGCAGTTCTTGGTGATCAAAAGAAGGGGAAAGGGAAGGGGACCAGAAGGAAAAAGAGCGTGGGCGAAAAAATAATAGAGATTGAAGACTCGGAAGATGAAGGAAGGGTAGGTGTTGCTGAAGCTGATGAAGAAAGAGATGGTGATGCTGAAGCTGAAATTTAAAAAGAAGCTGAAGATGAAGCTGAAGGAGAAGAAGCTGTAGTTCGTCTGACACTGGAACAGAAATTAATGAAGGAAATAAAAAAGTCGAAGAAAAGAATCATCAACATCGTAAGAGATCTTCTAAGGGATGTCGGGTTTCATTTGCCTAATCCAAAAGCACAGACGGCCAATCCCAAAGGTGCTGAAAAGGCAAAATCAAAATCTGCCGAGAAAGATGTGAGTAGCGCAAACCAATCTTCCGGCACTGTTAGAGATGATGATTTTGAATTCCTTCGACGTCCATATCCAATGTCAAGAAAAGAGCCGGTTGAGTCAGAGGCTGAAAATGACTCTATAGATGGCTCAGAAGAGGATTTGGCAAACATTTCGAGATTAGCTGAAAATATCGCATCTGCCACCACCATTCCTCTAACTGAATACATTTTCGGAGAGGTTACTGCAGTCGTTGCTCCTGATGAAGTTCCACCAAGTAAGTAATAATTAATGAAAATGTTCATTTGAGTCAATTTCCATTGAGAGTCGGCATGGGTCGCAAGGGTTGCATGGGTCGCAAAAGACGCATAAGTCGCACAGTCGTATAAGTCACACGGTCCTATAAGTCGAAGGGTCGCTAGAATCGCATGGGTTGCATATGTCCCATGGGTCGCAAGAGTCGCATCAAGTAACGAACAATGAAGCTAATGAATAAAGTAATTTTATACAGATGCTCTAGTGGTTACTGTCGATGAAGTCGCCGACGAGGAAACTACAATCGGTCATGTCGAAGAGGTCACCCCTAAGGAGGTTCCTTCCGAGGAAACTACAGTCGGTCCTGTCGAAGAGACCCCCTGTAAGGATAAGGAGGTTCCTTCTGAGGATACTACACTGGATCATGTCGAAGAGGCCCCTTCTAAGGATAAGGAGGTTCCTTCTGAGAATACTATAGTGGATCCTGTCGAAGAGGCCCCCTCTAAGGATAAGGAGGTTCCTTCCGAGGATACTACAGTGAATCCTCTCGAAGAGGTCCCCTCTAAGGATAAAGAGGTTCCACCAAGTAAGTATATCTTTTGTGTCACAAAGGTCGCATTAGTTGTATGGGTCGAATGGGTCACAAATGGTCGCATAGGTCGTAGGTCGCATAAGTCGCAGGGTCGCATTGGTCGCCATATGTTTAATGAAGTAAATTTTATGCAGGTGCTGGACCTTTATCGAAGGAGTCTGTGCCATATATTGAACCTCCGCCGGTACCTAAACAAGTTTTAAGACCACGGAAGGCATATGTTGAACCTCCGCCGGCAAAAAGAGCAAGTACAGTGCGGGGGAGAAGGCGATGGAAAGATATTGGTGGAGTCCAAGAACTCGAAAACAAAGTGGTTCAAAACCCCAAAAAAAGGTGGTTCAAGAACCCGATAAAAAGGTGGTTGAAGAACCTTCGTTCTTGTGGAAGCCCAAGGGATTAAAAAAGGGCTCGATAACTCGAGAACCTTCGTTCATTGACGCAAGCAGTGAAAGGTTGACTGCTCTATATATGTTCCTGACGAAACCTAGACATGAGAGTTGGTTGAAATCCGATCTAGATATTCCCCGGGGGCCACAGTTTTGGGAGATTATATTAAAGCCCGATGTATGGCTTGAAGATGATGTAATTTTTCTAAACCCGAAGTCACAGAGGTCATTTTATGTCATATGTATTCATGTGTGTTAAATTTTTTTTTTTTTGCAGCAATTGGAAGAGGCGTTGTTGGTGCAGTGTTATCGCATGAAGACATTCCTCGTGATATTTAAGAAACTTTACGTTTGTCCTATTGCTTTCATGCAGGTCCTCAAGTTGTGGTCGTACGAGGATATGGACACTTTGCCGGAATTTCTTAGTGAATGTTTGAATGGCAAGTATCCATTCAGAAGTACGAAACCAATGAGTGATTTCGAAGGCTTTGTCTCGGTTCTAAACATTCCATCGCTCAGTAGTACATATGTAGGATGTAATTGGTTAGCCATCAAAGCAGATTTCAAAACCCGATGCATCCCAGTATACAACTGCCAGCGGAGGCTTAAGAAAACGCATATTGATCCGGAGATTGAGAATCTAAGAAATGTTGTCCTCAAGATATTCATTCTCGGAGTGTTTCCTTCTTTGGCTTCTGGAGAAGATGAATGGATATATGATTATTATGAAGGTCTGACACAGAACAAAACCTCAAATGACTATGGTGTCTACGTCTACAAATTCGTAGAAGTCTCGGTAATGAAAGCACGTAATGATTTGCAATGCAATTGCGACGAAAATGTTCCTTCCATGCGTGAGAATATTGTGGCTGAGGTATTTAGTAATGGAAAATGTATCCCTCCACCCTGAGATTAACTTGATATTTGGTACATTGTTATTGTTTTTGGGAATGAAAGATGTAAATATTTGGTACATTGTTATTTTTATAAAATTTCTTCATAATAATAAAAGGAGTCGCAAGGGTAAAGGGTCGCAAGGTCAAGGGTCGAACGGGTACAATGGTCTGATGATCCCAGGGATCCGAGGGTCGCAGAGGTACAAAGGTCACAGAGGTACAAGGATCGCAGAGATACAAGGGTTGCAGAGGTACAAGGGTTGTTCGACGAATTTACTCGTTCGACCCTTGCCCTACGACCCTTTTATCTCTGCGACCCTTATATCTCTGCGACCCTCGGACCCCTGCGACCCTTGTTATATACAAATACAATTATTTACAAATAATATGAATAATTTATTGTTTATTATTTACAAATAATATGAATAATTTATTGTTTATTATTTACAAATAATATGAATAATTTATTATTTACAAATACAATTATTTTCAAATAATATGAATAATTTAATATTTATTATTTACCAATACAATTATTTACAAATAATTGACTCAAATCTCTACGACCCGTGTCCATCTGTGACCCTTGGATCCGTGCGACCCATGTCCCTCTGCGACCCTTGTCCATCTGCGACCCTTGTCCATCTGCGACCCTTGTCCCTCTGTGACCTTTGTCCCTCTGCAACCCTTGGACTTCTGCGGTCCTTGTCCCCTTTCGAACCTTGTCCATCCACGATCCTTGTTACAATAATAGTAAATCAACAAAAGTATTGATACTAACAATAATACTTACTATTGAATAATTGTTAAAAAAACCAAACAAATACAAACATGAAGTTCAAGTTCAAAGGAAGGTTCTTGTTCAAAGGAGGTTCAGAGCAATTAAAATACAACTGAAATCAAACTCCGTTACTGTTATGCCCTTGTTGAGGGAAAAACTAAAGTAGTGGTGTTGGTCATTGGAATACAGTTCGACTTTGAGGGTACAACCTTGGATCAGTCCATGGTCGTGAAAAAACTTTCTCCAATCCCTTCTGATGGTAGCGCCACCACGTGCCACGGGCCTTAGATATGCCTCCCACGGCAGTCTGTATCCTATTATCAGATATATCTTACATTGTCTATGCAAAAGACCCCTCGACCTCGCAAACCCTATCGGAATTGTCTGCGACATCCGTAGAAAGGAATAAAAATCTTGAAAATCCTTACCCAAGTCGTGACATCACCCAAGTACGTATTGAGATCACTTACCAATGCATCTACGGCCAGATTCGAACGAGTGACTGGAACCACCGTGACAATCCTCTGAGCAGGAGTGGCGAAGGTGACGTGAAAGGCCATGTCACCTTCATGACATAAAAGTAAGTAATCCCCAACACGTAAGTGTAGGTCGTTGGAGAAATCTTTCCATCTATCAGTGAATCTAGAGCCATCCAAATTGACTTCCCATGTTCTGTTAGACCCATCCCATTTAAGCATTTTCATGTTGTTGTCCCTCGTTTTCCCGTAAATATAATCATCGACGAAAGTCTTCGGGATATCCTGTAACAAAAAAGAACAACAAAGTCAAACTTGTACATTCTCTACATGTAACATACCGACGGATGAAGAAGATTACAATGTAGTTCTCCATATAGTGCGGAAAAATCTCTCTGAAAAAAATGAGGGAAATGTGGCATTTTCGGGAAATATTGATGGAAGATGATGAGAGTTAGAGAGAGTGTGTGTCGGTATTGTAAAAAAGGAAATTGATAGAACATGACCCTGATATCGAATCGCCGGCAGATGGAATTCGAAAAGACATGACTGCAGAAGTACAAAGGTCGCAGACATTATTTTTCAAATTTGATGAAAAGTTCGGTAAGAATTTTGGTGACGGAATTTTCGGCGGGTCGCATGGGTCGCATATATGCAAACTTGATGGATTTACGGGTTAACAATGATAAAATGTCAAAAACCAAGCAAAATAATACATTTACAACTTCAAACTAATTAATGTCAATTGAGGGTCGCATGGGTCGCACGGTCACATATAAGGATCAATAAATGTGAAATCGACGAATTTAGAGGTTTATAATGATAAAATGTCAAAAACCAATCAATACAATACATTTACAACGTCAAACTAATTAATCCCAATTGAGGATCGCATGGGTCGTTTGGTCGCATATATTGATCAATAGATGCGAACTCGACGAATTTACGGGTTTATACTGATAAAATGACAAAAAAATCAAAACAATATATTTACAACGTCAATCTATGGTTAAAACAGATTATGACCCATGTGTCCCTAGTTGAGTTGTGTATAACCAATTGCTGGGTTTCAAAAGTGATAGTAGTGTTTTAAGAACTCGTCATATGAGTTTGAGAAAATTTCAAAAAATACATTCAAATTTTTCTCACATGTCGATATTATTTATATTATTGTCTATATTGATTCTAAATTAAACGTATACAAAACAAATATATTGATAATGGCATGGGTCGCACGGTCACATATAAAGGTCAATAAATGCGAAATCGACGAATTTACGGGATTATAATGATAAAATATCAAAAACCAATCAAAACAATACATTTACAACGTCAAACTAATTAATGCTAATTGAGGGTTGCATGGGTCGTATCGATCGCACGGTCACATATAAGGATCAATAAAGGCGAAATCGACAAAATTACGGATTTATAATGATAAAATGTCAAAAACCAATCAAAACAAAACATTTACAACGTCAAATTTAATTATGCCAATTGAGGGCCGCACGGGTCTCATGGGTCGCACAGTCACATATAAGGATCAATAAATGTGAAATCGACAAATTTACGGGTTTATAATGATAAAATGTCAAAAACCAATCAAAACAATACATTTACAACGTCAAACTAATTAATACCAACTGAGGGTCGCATGGGTCACTTGGTCGCATATATTGATCAATAGATGCGAACTCGACGAATTTACGGGGTTTATAATGATAAAATGAAAAAAACAAATCAAAACAATACATTTACAACGTCAATCAATGGTTAAAACAGATTATGACCTATGTGTCCCTAGTTGAGTTGTGTATAACCAATGCATGTGTTTCAAAAGCGATAGTAGTGTTTTATTTTCTATATTGATTCTAAATTAGACATGGGTCGGAAGGTTCGCATTGGTCGAATGAGTCATATTTGTTCGTATGAGGTTGCATGGAGCCGCTGAGTCGCACACGGGGTCATATTGGGTCGCATGAGTCGGATGGGTTCTAATTTAAACCAATTGAGGGTCGCATGGGTCGAATTATAACGAAGAATTTATCGAATTATAATGATAAAAGTCACAAAAGGTTTAATTAAAATAATACAAATAATATAGTATTACATAATCACTAACTAACAACTCTTTCTTTTTTTTTTTTGAAGTCGGCGTTGTCTCGGTTGTTACGTTCTAAAAACTGTCAGTGATGCTGACTTTTGAAGATGGGGTTTTTCTCGACGAAGAAGACGGGTTTTATCTCGACAAAAATGGGGTTTGTATCGACGAAGAAGATGGGGTTTATCTCGATAAAGATGGGGTTGTCTCGACGAAGATGGAGTACTTCTCCGAGCCTTACCGGGTCCAGGATAACGATTCTCTTTAGGTCTCCCGCTTTGCCTTTTCTCAGCTAGCATAGGAGGTAGAACCGTAACTTCAATAAATTGAGCCAATCATTGCAATCAGGAATCGGATACACGATTTCTTGGTAAGTCGAATGCCATGTCTCCCGAATGTAGTATTTTGAACATAGATCTGGTATCTTGTGACGTTTACCAACCTTATGTGCTACCGCAATTGCGTGACTGCGTGGATACTTATCCACATCAAACATTTTGCATTCGCACGTTCTTTTTTAAAGACTCACTACAAATCTTCTACCATCTCATTTCTTATCTCATACTCATCACTCAGACTGTTCAATTCAATAACATCACACTTGGATGCATGTCCAAACCGTTCATGTAACGTTTTCTCAACATAAGGTGTTAACTTTTGAGAATCATCACCGGTAGCTGCTTCCAACCTATACATATTGAACCATTCCACTGTCTTTCCCAAACAAATATCTAAAAGCCCTAGGATCATAAATTTTTTTTACTTCTTCAACGTTAAATTTATTGACTCGGCACCATTAGTGGTTAATAACTTGTACCTTTCCCCCTTAAATTTGTGTCTTGCCCACTTAACGAGATCAAGTTCCTCTTTCTCCAAATACTTTAAAACATTACGATACTTGCGCAAAGGTCACAAAGGTCAAAAATGACCACAAAGGTCATAACAGTCACAAGGGTGACAAAGGTACAAGGATCGTAGAGATACAAGGGTCGCAGGGGGTGAAAGGGTCGAAGGGGTACAAGGGTCGCAGGGGTACAAGGGTCGTAGGTGTCAAAGGGTCGCAGGGGTACAAGGGTGGCAGAGGTGCAAGGGTCGTAAAGGGTACAAGGGTGGCAGAGGTGCAAGGGTCGCAAAGGGTACAAGGGTCGCAGAGGTCACAAAAGTCACAAAAGTCATTTTGTACCTAGCCTTCAAATAATTCAATAGCACTTCAAATTCGTTCTCCGTGTATGGTGCTGCACATTTGAAGAACATTTCCGCCACAATATCACCCTTTGAAGTCTTTCTACTATGGCCTTTATTGACGTAGTTCTTTATATTTTGTGATATATGACGAGCACAAAAACCATGATCAGCTTGTTTATACAATTGTTTGAATGCTTTGATCAAGATTTTATGGCGATCAGATATCACAACGACATCACGTTCATCCGGTATCACCTCTTTCAAACTTGACATAAACCACGTCCATGATTCGTCCTTCTCTTTGTCGACTATTTCCCATGCAATACGATATTGGTGATGTTCACCATCTTGCGCGGTCGTCACAATCAATACTCCCTTGTACAGTCCTGTCAGAAATGTTGAATCCACAGCAACCACTTTACGCATGTATTTCCATCTCTTTAGCAGCTCCGACAGCCGTAAAAGGTATTTGAAGCTTTTCCCATCATTGTCGAGCTGAAGATTTACGACAGATGCGGGATTTCTTTTTGTAAACATGTGCAACCACCCTGGAAGCCTCCTATAATGTTCAAATTCATCACCACGAATCTCCTTAATAGAACCACATTTGCCTCTTTATTCCATCAAATACAATACATTGGCACCGTATTTTGCTTTTACATGAGCCATCAATTCTTTTGCTGGAGGTGTTTCATAATTTTCGGCATATTCCTCTTTCACATAATCCTTAACCATTTGCATTGTACCCTTTTTAGCTTCAGTCCATTTAGATATAGATGAACAGTTATGAATAGGATGGTGTGTTCTCACACTAAACTATTTGTAATTCGGGATTGTTACCACGCGTAATTTCCATTTACAACCACTTCCGAAAAACTTGCATCGTACTTCCCACAGTTTTGTATCAGATCTCAATGTTGTATATCTAAACGAAGCTTTGATTGAACCATTCCTTACAAATGCCTCTACATCCTTCTTGCTATCAAACTCTTGCCCAATTTTAAGATCCAATCCATCTTTGAACTCGAAGATATTATTTTTGCTATAGTGAACTACCATTTTCGAGTTTTTCTCACCATCACCATACTTATGCTCTGTTGGCACATTAGAATCAACTTTATTACTGCCACAAACAACTCCATCAACTACCACATTCATGGCACACCCACCATCTTCTCTTAACCCGCTTGTATGTTCACTATCAGAATTATCCGAATCCAAAATATTTATTGTTTCTGGATTACTCTTAACTCTTTTTTTGTTATTTGGACCTACAATAACACAGTCATCAAAATCTACAACACCTCGATCCTCGCCTTCTTTAGAAATGCTTCCAAAAGCAGAAATTAGAGGCTGAATTTCCCTCTCAATTTCGATTTCACACTTCACACTTGTCGATTCTATCTCCACATACAGCAGTGGTCGAATTCCTCTTATGCGATCGAACATATAATAAATAAGATGCTTGTCATTCATTATATATGTCGGCTTCCTATTTTCACAAATATTGGGCAAATAGCTCAACTTCAACATCGTTGTATTATTTCCCACCATCATATCTGCGCATAACTCATCAATCAGTTGCTGGTATGTCAGACTAACCGGAGAACATAAGAAAAATACTCTCTAATTTTCCTGAACTCTACCAACCCATTCAGATTCTCCATTTGGGTTTTTTCCCATTTACCATCATACAAAAAATAAATCAATGCTATTTTCTCATCAATCGTATCCATTACACCTGTAATACAAACATAAAAAGAGGGGTCAATTCTGTGACTCACTGCGATCGTGCGACTCGATGAGACTCTGTGACCCAATGCGACCGTGCGACCATTGTACCTCTGTGACCCATGTACCTCTCCGACCCTTGTACCTCTGCGACCCTTTAAACCCTCTACGGACCCTTGTACCTCTACGACCCTTATACCCCTGCAACCCTTTGACCCCCTCTACGACCCTTGTACCCCTCTGCCACCCTTATACCTCTCTAACCCTTGTACCCCTTTGCGACCCTTGTACATCTGCGACCCTTGTACCCATGCAACCCTTGGACCCCTGCGACCCTTTGACCCCTCTGTGACCCCTTTACCCATGCGACTTTTGGACCCCTGCGACCCTTTGACCCCTTTGCGACTCCTTTACCTCTGCGACCCTTGGACCCCTACGACGACCTTCGATCCCTTTGACCCCTCGATGAGACTCTGTGACCCGGTGCGACCGTGCGACTCTGTGATCCAGTCACTAATTGCGATTATTTGACATTTCAATAAATATAACTCGTTTAGACTCGTTTTCAATAAACGAGACTTATATTGACCCAGTGCTTCATAACTCACAAAAGAAACAAGGAAAACACAAGAGAATGTCGAAAAACTCACTATACATACTTGGTTTTTCTGCGGTACGTGCTTAATTGTAAGCTTCTTTGTTGACAACAAACGATTTCAACCTATTGGCAGCGGATCTGATGTTGATTTCAAGCTACTCGCCGAATCTGTTGTGGTGTGAGATAACAATAATTTTTGCAGCACAGGAGAGAGAAATAAAGGTGCTCTGACGGAGAGAAAAAAATTGTCGATAAGAATAATATGGGATTATCAATATTTTAAGGATAGATTTAAAATTGAAACTTTTTTTCAAAAAATAATATTTTTGAAACATTTTAATCCTACAAAAATATCTTTGAAGTTCCTCTCTTTGAAACACGCCATGACATTTGGGGGATTTTGGATTTTCGGCGGATAAGGTTGGATTAATCGGGTCGGATACCTTTAGATGGCCCTTGTTTAATTTCTACTTTTTTGTTTTTTTCTTAACCATCCAATGCCCTTAAATTAAAATGTTACAAAATGATTTTATTTTTGCTGCCAAAAATTTGGATGATTGGGCAAAATGTTGTCTGTATTTATAATAAATGTAAATCACATAAAATTTGAGCACATAACCTCAAATAAATAAATTATCTGTTGTTCACTAGTAAACTACATTCAAATATTATTATTGAAAGTTCTTATTATGTTTTCTTTTCTCTTCCTATAGTACTTTTTCCTAAATAAGCGTTGTTTGTGTGACTCTTATATCGCTATCAAAATTTTAATACAATCAACATCAATATAACAATATTCTCTCACTTTAAAATTTCGGTTTATGGATTTTAATGGTGTTGTAGAATTTGAAAAAAAAATATTTGAATACAAATTCTCGAAAAATAATTATTCGGTTTAATCGCAATACGCAGATCGGTTAAAAAAAAGAGAAAATCTCTAAATAATAAGGATTTTCAAATGCTATCAAGAATCTATCAATGGCAGCTCTGAATTAATATCAGGGCTAAAAAAATGCCAGCTTGAATCATGGAAAGCCGAAAAGTAATCATCAGACACTGTCTCGATCTCAAACTCATGCGTGATTCTTCTTACAGCGATGATACGTTTGGTCGAACTCATAACTGTTGAATTTAACAAGTACTTCTTCTCCGATAATTGTCGCTCATAAGTACCAAAGCTGTTCCCGAACAATGCAATTCTCGACAAGTAATCTCTTCTCCAATTAACTTTCAATAGATTACTGTACAGTCCAGCTTCACAGTGTGGCATGAAGAACATGGTCGGCTTTGTTGCTTCTCTCCGACCTTGTTCATTCACAGACAGAACAGAACAGCCAAGAGTTTCTATGACCTTTGTCTCTGTTGCAGAAAGAACAGGATCAAACACTTCTATGTCACTGATCCAATCAAATTTCTCCTTCATCAAGATCGCTATGCTTAGTTGTAACCTTGGGGATTCATAAGATTCGATGCTTCCTACGCCATAAACCACAATCTTTAGGCATGATTCAGTCCCTAAGACTCGACGAAATCGATCTAAAATCTCCGGAGACTGGATTTTCTCAATGAATGTTGCGTAAAACTGCGATTGCTTGATTTTATTAATTGTGATTTCCATCTTCTGCATTAGTTTGGACTGTCTAAGAGGATCAACTTCAAGCTCACTGGGAGTCCATTGTTGTTCCTCTTCTTCTTGAGCCTTATACTTTGGCAATCTTCTTTCATGTCTTCCTCTACGTTTTGTGACAACTTTCCATTCTTCATCTGCCATCGGAATCTGGCATCGAAACTGACCCTCCGACATTGAAGAAACAAAGAAGGAGAAATAAGAAAAAGAAAAAAATGAAGATGAGGCAAACGGCGGCTGAGGAGGAGGAGGAAGGGGAAAAAGATCAATATTAGGTTTAGTTATTAGGTGTGAGGGCAAAATCGTCATATGGGTTAAAAATTATTTGGAAAATGTAAAAAATGAAAAAAATTTGTAACAATATTAAAATGAAATTTAATTAAACTTTTGAAATCAAATCAATTAAAGTTTTTAGGAAAGAAAAATTATTTTTACAAAAATTAAATGGGCGGAATATCAGAAATACCCTCATAGGGCTAAATCACTTCAAAAATACCCTTCCCCAAAATAATTATTAAATCCGAAAAATAAAAATTGAAGAAAAGACAAATTTGCCCTTAATGTTCAAACGTGGAAAAATGGAAGTTCGGCAGTTTTTCGACGTGAAAAACTGCCGAAAACGAGAAAGCCGAACAGTTTTTCGCCGTGAAACCTGTTTAAAAGTTGATAGCAAGAAAGAAATAAGTGATTTCGAACTTGAGAGGGAACGATTTGAAGTTGGCGAGAAGGAAACTGGCAAAGAGAGCACGAAGAGAGCACGAGTCAATCTTCAATGGCGTCAATAAGTGTAAGTAGTTCGATTTCTAGGGTTTTGCAAGCTTTCGAGTCACAAAATGGTTTATTGATTTGAAATGGGTGTCAGTGTCAGTGAGTCGGTTAGGTCGCAAGGGTCGCAGGAGTTGCATGAACATCTTCGACTCCGTGAGTCGGTTGAGTAGCAAGGGTCGCAGTAGTTTCATGACCATCTTAGACTCAGTTTATTGATTTGAAACGGGTGAGTGTCAGTGTCAGTGAGTCGGTTAGGTCGCAAGGGTCGCAGGAGTTGCATGAACATCTTCGACTCCGTGAGTCGGTTGAGTAGCAAGGGTCGCAGTAGTTTCATGACCATCTTAGACTCAGTTTATTGATTTGAAACGGGTGAGTGTCAGTGTCAGTGAGTCGGTTAGGTCGCAAGGGTCGCAGGAGTTGCATGAACATCTTCGACTCCGTGAGTCGGTTGAGTAGCAAGGGTCGCAGTAGTTTCATGACCATCTTAGACTCAGTTTATTGATTTGAAACGGGTGAGTGTCAGTGTCAGTGAGTCGGTTAGGTCGCAAGGGTCGCAGGAGTTGCATGAACATCTTCGACTCCGTGAGTCGATTGAGTAGCAAGGGTCGCAGTAGTTTCATGACCATCTTAGACTCAGTTTATTGATTTGAAACGGGTAAGTGTCAGTGTCAGTGAGTCGGTTAGGTCGCAATGGTCGTTTGAGTGTCGCGGAGTGTATGAGGGTCGTTTGAGTCGCATGGGTCGCACACGTCGGTTGAGGGTCGCACGGGTCGGTTGAGTCGCATGGGTCGGTTGAGTCGCATGAGTCGCTTAGGTCGGTAGAAGTATAATGTATTCGTAATTGGTCATTTTGCAGGAAAAAGGGACTAAGAGGAAGGAGTGCGTGAGTGATGCTGATGCTGATGCTGATGCTGAT
>CM071876.1:4878631-4889709 GCA_036759665.1 Gynandropsis gynandra
AGAGGGACAAGGGTCGCAGGGGTCCAAGGGTCGCATGGAACAAGGGTCGCAGAGGGACAACGGTCGCAGGGTCAAACTGGGTCGCTGGGTCGAATTGGGTCATAAGGTCGCAGGGGTATTTTGGGAATATCAACATTTATACGGGTACTTTTGAAGTTAAAAATTTTTTCTTTTTCGGGAAGGGTATTTTTGAAGTGTTTTAGCCCTACGAGGGTATTTTTGAAGTTACCCCAATTAAATGTATAAGAGAACTCAAATAAAAATCAATTGGTCTTTTAAAATTGAATCAAACAAAAATTTAAACAATGGATAATAAACTATTTAAAAATTGAAATGATTTGAATATTAAAACTGTTAAATATATATAGGGGTGGCCAATCCGGGTTACCCGGATCGGACCGACCCGAAAAACCCGGATCGTTTACAAAACGAGTTACCATAAAAACCCATATGGGTTCAGATTTTAGAATCCGTTCGGATTCGGGTCGGTCCGATTCGGGTTCGGATTGAACCCGGGGAACCCGAATTAAATTTAAAGACTAATATTTTAGGTTATTTTCTAAGAATCACACGGCTAATATTTTAGGTTTTTAGAATTCATTTTATTTTGGTATTTGCGAAGTTAATTTTTATGAGTTATATTATCTAACTTAGATATGTATTTTTTAAAATTTTTTTGTATGTTAACTTGTTTGTTTTAGAGGACCCAAAAAACCGTTACAAAATCCAAAAAAACCCGAATAACTCGAACCCAAATAATCCAAATAACTCGAATAACCCGAACCCAAATAATCCAAATAACCCGAATAACCCAAATAACCCGAATAAACCCGAATCCAAATAACCCAAGTAACTCGAATAACCCAAATAACCCGAATAACCCGAACCCAAATAACTCAAATAACCCGAATAACCCAAATAACCTGAATAACTCGAACCCGAATAACCCAAATAACCTGAATAACTCGAACCCGAATCGAAACCCGAAGAATCTAGACCGAAAAACATTCGGATTCAAATTTCGTAAACTCGAGGAACCCAAACCCTGATTGAAACCCGAGGAACCCGGATCGAAAACTGGATTGGCCACCCCTAAATATATATATATATATGATAAATAAATCAATTAAAATTTTAGGAAATGTAAATTTTATTTAAATTTTAAATAATTAAGTATTTTAAAAATATTACATATGTATATTGAAATTTGAATTACAAAAATTATCAAAAGTTAAGGCGATTTTTGGCGATTTCCGGCGATTTGTAGGTGAATTTCAGCGATTTCGACCGTTTTTCGTTGATTTCTGGCATTTTTCGACGATTTCTGGCATTTTCCGACGATTTCTGGTAGTTTCCGGCGATTTCTGGTAGTTTCCGGCGGTCGCACTGGGTCACAGGGTCGAACAGGGTCACAGGGTCGAACAGGGTCGGACTGGGTCGGACTGCTGGGTAGAATCGCAAGGGGTATTTTGGGAATTTTAAGATTTATAAGGGTATTTTTGAAGCGATTTTTTTTCGGGAAGGGTATTTTTGAAGTCTTTTAGCCCTACGAAGGTATTTTTGAAGTTACCACGCGTGTATATGTGTATATATATATATATATTCTTTTATTTTCTTATGTCAAATTATTATTTTTTTCCATTATCCACAAATTACAAAATTTAAATTTAAATTCAATGATAATACATGGAAAACCTCAGACAAAAAATACAAAACCAATCCAGAACACAATATATATATATATATATATATATATACTAGATTATATTCTCATTACGCGCGGGTTAATAAATTTAAAATGTTTATATAAAATCTTAATTGTATACACAAAAGCCTTTTTTGTGTGTTTTTGCATCCTCTTTGAAGATAATCCAGCTCCTACAGCTGGGCAATTCGCCTCGCCACCTTGAATCAGTCTGGAGCTACAAAGAAGTCCGTAAGGCCCGTTGAAATCCTCGAATAAAGGAGAAGCCGGAGAAGAGAGGAAAAGAGGAGGAGAGAGGCGAAGGGAAGCAGGAGGAGAGAGAGGAAGAGGAGGAGAGGGGAAGGGGAAGCAGGAGGAGAGAGGGGTTCAGCGTGCGAAGGGAAGAGGATGAGGGAGGGGAAAAAGAAATTAGGGTTAAGGATTTTTTTACAAGGGAGCTGCGGAAAAAACTGAATGCATCATATGGTAATAAATATGACACATTAGTCACAAGAGTGATCTAACAGTAACAATATAAACCATGTGTACTTTATTACTGTTCACTCAGCATCTTCTTTTATTGTTAAGGATATTTCTATCATTTCACTATTTATATTAGGGTTTCTGTATTCACTCTTATAAGCACTCTTAATCTTTTGTATGATGTTAATTACTTTTTGTTAATTCAAATCCTTTATGGTATCAGAGCCTAATAAAGTCTAAACGACAATCCTAATTTTCTTTTTTCTCCGGCCACCCCACTCTTTCTTTCTTCCGGCCGCCGCCCACCTCTTCGGCCGCCCACTCTTCCACACATCCTTCCTCCAGCCGCCCCTCCAGTCGCTCCCTTGACATCACCCACTCTAGCCGCCGCCCCTCCAGCCGCTCCTTCAGATGCCTCCACCGATGGCTGGCCAAAGCAATCCTTCCGTCGCCGCCGCCACACGTCTCTCCGACGCTGCTCCAACGTTTGATACTCAACATCCTCTCACCACCCTTCTCACGGTGAACATGACCAACATCACCAAACTGACGCCGACCAACTTTTTCACATGGAGCATTCAAGTTCGAGCCCTCCTTGAAGGCCACAACCTCCAGTGCTTTATTGAGGTCAATTCCATTGTTCTTCCAGCCAAGATCTGCCGTGACGGTGTGTCCGTCGACAATCCCGACTTCCAGCCTTGGAAGCAACAAGATCGACTCCTTTTCTCGGCTCTCTTTGGAGCCATCTCGGTTACCCTTCAACCGCTCATTGCCCGCGCGCCGTCTACCTATGACGTGTGGAAAACCCTCGCCAACACCTACGGAAAAGCATCTAGGGTCATCTTCTCCAACTCCATGACAAAATCAAACGATGCTCCATGGGATCTCAAACGATTGATGACTATTTGCGGACAATCACATCCACCGCCGATGAATTTGCCCTTTTAGGGAAACCGCTTGACCACGAAGATCTCCTCGATGCCAGTCTTGAAGGTCTTCCCGAGGAGTACAAACTCATAGCGGATGTAATCCGAGCAAAAGATACCGCTGCATCCGTTGAAGAAGTTCATGAAAAACTCCTTCACCACAAAGCCAAATTGGCTACTGCCGAACCCCACTCTCTCGGCGCTACTGTCCCAATCGTAGCCAATCCAACGGCCACCCGCTCGCGACCAAACCCTCGGTCTTCCGGCTCACAGAACTGGTCTCGTCGCGCCCGTCAAGATTCACCAACACGCCGTGGATATCAAGGACGGTGCCAAGCTTGTGGCGTTCACGGCCACAGCGCGTAACGCTGTCAGCGCTTCCGCCTTGTCTCCTCCTCCCCCGGTATACTTGACAATCCGCCGATGCAACCGTGGCAGCATTCTCCACACGACCGGAAGTCCCGTCCACAAGCACATCATGCCATTGCCTCCTCCTATGATACAAACTCTTGGCTCCTCGATAGTGGCGCTTCTCATCACATTACATCGGATCTCTCCAACCTCGCTCTCATAGTCCCTACCGCGGCAACGACGATGTAATTGTTGGTGATGGCAACGGGTTATCCATCACACACACGGGTTCCATTTCTATAACCTTTAACACTCGAACGTTATCTTTACGAAATGTTCTATATGTGCCTAAGATTTGCAAGAATCTAATCTCTATCCATCAGTTGTGCAAAAATAATGACGTATCTGTTGAATTTTCTCCGTATGACTTTCAGGTGAAGGATCTCAGCATGGGGGCGCAACTTCTGAAAGGAAGCACTAAAATGGAGTCTATGAGTGGCCCGTGCAATCTAGTACTCCGTCATCTTTTCATGCCTTCCATAGTGTCAAGACCACTTCGTCCGAGTGGCATTCTCGTTTAGATCATCCGTCGTCTTTTATTTTAAATAAAGTCCTCACACGTTTTGGACTACCATTGTCTCGGGATTCCCCTCACTTGTTTTGCAATGCATGTTGTCGTAATAAAAGTCATAAATTGTCTTTTTCCACTTCAACTCTTATTACCTCTCGTCCTCTTGAAGTAATGTTTTCCGACGTTTGGACGTCTCTATTTTTACTCCATTGATGGATTCAAATACTATGTTCTTTTTGTCGATCACTATACACGCTATTCTTGGCTTTATCCACTCAAAACCAAATCCCAAGTCCGTGACACATTTCCAAAACCGCATTACTACACTCTATTTAGATAACGGGGGTGAATATCTTGCCTTGCGTTCATTTCTGGCCTCACATGGCATTTCTCACTACACATCCCCGCCACACACCCCGAGCACAATGGTATTTCCGAAAGACGACATAGGCACATAGTAGAAACCGGTCTCTCCCTCCTAACGCATTCTTCCATGCCCCTACCCTATTGGTCTTATGCGTTTTCCGTCGCGGTTTATCTCATTAATCGTCTCCCAACATCCAACCTTAATATGTCCTCTCCTTACGAGTGTCTCTTTCAACAACCCCCCAACTACACTAAACTCAGAGTCGTTGGATGCCTATGTTATCCATGGCTACGTCCCTATACCGCACACAAACTAGAACCCAAATCCGATCCATGTGTCTTTCTAGGGTACTCATCCACTCAAAGTGTGTATGTTTGTCTTGATCTTCTTAGGTCCCGTATCTTCCTATCACGCCATGTTCGGTTTTTTGAGTCCGTCTACCCCTTTTCCAACACTACCGAATTCTTCCCACAACCCGACCCCAAAATCTCCTTCAACACCATCACCCCGCAACCATGTGTCATTCCTACTCAAACCTTTTCTCCGCCACTCATTGCTCCACCGGCATCTCAGCCCCTATGCTCGGATCCTTCGCTGTTGCTGCCATCTGATGCTGCCCGCTCGGACATGGGTCGGACCCGGTTGGGCAAAAATTCTGAAATTGAGGCTGCAAATCCCCGTAGCCATACACAACTCGGGCCCATGGAGAACACGCACGGCAGCAACAGGACCCGCTCGGGCTACAAAATAGGACCCGCTCGGGCACAACTATAGAAATTGTGCACGAAAATCCCCGAAGCCTAACCCGACTCGGGCCCGTGGAGAACACGCTCGAGCTCTTATGCTCGCTCGGGCTACCAGAGAGTACCCGCTTGGGTACAACTTCTCAGACTATGGATGAAAATCCCCGTAGCCCTACCCGACTTGGGCACATGAAGAACACGCTCGGGCATCAAGAGGGTGCAACACAGCACTCTCGAACCAATTCACATCCAATGGTCACTCGTTCGAAGAGCAATGTTGAAAAGAACACTAACAAATTTACCTTTGTTGCCCAGGTAGACAGTGAACCCACAAATATTACTCAAGCTCTCAAGGACCCTCGATGGCGTGAAGCAATGGATGCGGAATTGCAAGCCTTACATCGCAATCAAACATGGCAACTTGTTCAAGCCTCTCATGCTAAAAATATTGTTGGTTGCCGATGGGTTTTTCGCATCAAACGCAACCAAGACGGAATTGTGGAACGATTCAAAGCTCGACTTGTTGCAAAGGGGTTTCATCAAAGATCGGGCATAGACTATCATGAGACATTCAGCCCAGTTGTGAAGCCTACCACCATTCTCATTATTTTGAATCTTGCGATCTCTCGCGGGTGGCTTCTACGACAACTTGACATTAATAACGCCTTTCTTCAATGCCTTATATCGGAGGAGGTATACATGTCTCAACCCCCGGGTTTTCTTGATAAAAATCAACCTCATCATGTGTGCAGACTTCAGCGAGCAATATATGGACTTAAACAAGCTCATCGAGCATGGTATTCGGAACTTCGGACCTTTCTCCTTGCTCGCGGCTTCACAAACTCATTGGCGGATACCTCCCTCTTCATCCTCCAGACAACCGAGCTACAATTATATGTGCTGGTTTATGTTGATGATATTGTTGTTACAGGCAATTCCCCATCACGGTAAAACACTTTATTGATGCGCTAGCGGCACGTTTCTCAATCAAGGACTTGGGTAATTTATCCTTCTTTCTCGGGGTTGAAGCAACACAGACATCTCGCGGTCTCCTCTTGACTCAACGAAAATACATTACCGATCTTCTCAACCGCTGCCTCATGCATGAGTCAAAGCCCGTCTCTACTCCCATGCCGTCCACCTCATGTGTCACTCTCCAAACTGGTACTCCACTATCCAATCCAACAGAATACCGGTCCATTGTTGGCGGGCTATAATACCTATCACTCACAAGACCGGACGTAAGCTTTGTGGTCAACAAACTGTCTCAATTCATGCATGCTCCCACGGATGTTCATTGGCAGGCGGTTAAACGGGTCCTACGTTATCTTGCTGGCATGAAGGATCACGGCATCTTCTTATCCGCAACCAACTCACTGTCCCTACATGCCTTCACCAATGCTTATTGGGCTGATGACTCTCATTATCTCAAGTCCACCGGTGCATATCTCCTCTTCCTTGGTGCGTATCCCATTTCCTGGTCATCTAAGAAGCAAACCGGCCTCTCCCGCTCATATACTGAAGCTGAATACAGATCGGTTGCGTCCACTACTGCAGAATTCTCTGGGTTCTTGCCTTACTCTCTGAACTTGGAATCACGCCATCAACACCACCTACCATCTACTGCGACAAAATTAGAGCAACATATCTGAGTGCTAAACCAGTTTTTCATTCCCGAATGAAACACTTGGCTCTGGACTATCTTTTTGTTCGCGGGCTTGTTGAATCGAACACTCTAAGGGTCACTTAATTTAGGCCTGCGGATCAGCTTGCAGATGTTCTAACCAAACCTCTGCCAAGACTACCATTCGAGCTACTATGTTCCAAGATTGGACTCACCAAAGGTGCTCCATCTTGAGGGGGCGTGTTAAGGATATTTCTGTCATTTCACTACTTATATTAGGGTTTATGTATTTACTCTTATAAGTACTCTTAATCCTTTGTATGATGTTAATTACTTTTTGTTAATTCAAATCCTTTATTTATAAGGTATATAAGATATATATATATATATATATATTAAACCAAATCAAATCAAAACAATATAAATCGATATTAAACTTGCCCACCTCATACATAATTTGAAACACTAACCACGCATTCAACACAAAACACAAATGTATGAGAAACGATAAAAGCATTAACATTTTACATGTATTAATAGGGATGAGCAAATAGCGAATATCCGTAAATATCCGACTATTCGTATTTGTATTCATATTCGTCAAATATTCGATTTTACTCTTCGTATTTGAATATTCGTAAATTTGAATATCCGAATATTTGGATATTCGTTGGATATTCGTATTCGTATCCAAATCAATTAAAAAAATTCATATAAAAAAATTAATAATTATCAAAATATAATCCATAAATAATCTTAAAATTGCACAAATACACAAAAAACATAATATAAATAAACGAAACACCAATCGCATCAGTATCTCAATCATGTAGAGTTAACTTTTTCGATGACTCCACTAGTGTCGCCAATTCATCTAAAATAACGTTAAAATTATTAGATTAGCATATTAAATATCAAATACGTTAAAATAAATTAGAATAAAAGTTATATACTTATGAAGTTTTGTTTTTTCGATATCTTGCAATGTGTCCATAACATTATCAATCACAGTTGGATTATGAATCCAATCTTGAGTGCAAATTAAAGATGCAACCATATTAGCAGTCAGACAACTACAATATGGACTATCACACGATTTAACTCGAGTTTTAACAAAAATTTAAACTATATATTTGCTTCGTCATTGGATTGTGAATAATGGTACTTAAAAGAATTGAAAAGCATGAATATTTAAATTAAGGAAGCATTTTTTTCTTTGAAAAGAGAATAAATGGTCCATGTTACGAAAAACAAAATACCATTAGACATTAGACGCGTTGAAAATCCATTTTCTTGCACACCAATAAATTTTTTCTTACTTAATTTAAATTGTACTTATATAAATATATATAATTATAGTTTGAATTAAATTATATATATAATAATCCTTGCAAGGTTACTTTTGGTGAAGCCACCTCAATAAGGATTATTAAATGTTAAAAAAATAAGTTTTTTTTAACACCTAAGTTGCTTTTTCTATATTTCATTTAAAATTTTAACATTATTCATATATATTGGATATATCCATAAAAAAAATATATCCATAAAAAACCTTTCTTTTTATCCATTTATTCCCACTTAAATCCCATTTAATTTTGATAAAAGTTTAACCTACAAAAAATCATACCAAAATTTCATAATTTGTTTTCACTGTAACATGAAACTTAATTAAATTCATCACATTTACTTTTCAAATTGGTAAAAAAAAAGGTTGTCTTTGAATTAAATCTTAACAAATTTATGAATTTGGAGTGGGATATTTTTTTTGAAATAATTAAAAATAATAATTTAAGTTGAGTAACTTAGGAATATGAAATGAAGAATAGGATATGCAATTTTATCTTACAATATATATATATATATATATATTTATAAAAGATGAAATAATTCTCTAACTAAATCCATGAAATAACATTAAAGTTTAGGATTTAAAGGGAAAAATAAGACGAGAGAAAAAACAAACAAGAGATAATCCAAATATAAGTGGGGAGCAATGGTGAATGAGGAATTTTGAGATCGATGATTTTCTAGGTTATGTTTGTTTGTTTTGGAGTTTACCATGTTGGTCTGCTCTGCAAAATCATGAAGAACTTCTTAACTTTCATGAGAAGATTTTAGGTTTTTCAATTCAATCTTGGGGTTGTTGAATGGTTCATTTACGAAGTAACATCGTTCTTTCCCTTTCTAATAAACTCATGTCTTGAAATAAACAAAGCAAATCTTGTGCGAACTTGCTTAGACCACTGCAGCTATCGCCAAGTTTAAATATTGGATTCAACTATATACTTTATATACTAATATTTAAAATTTATATACAACGAACATTACAACATAACCTTGAATTACAACAACTATTAAAGCTATAACATATCATTTATTGTTTCTTCATGTTTATAAAGCGTTATATAAAAAAAGTATCATCCCGCGCATCGCGCGAATACTTTTTCTAGTTTATATAATAATATTTCAATAAACTGTGTTCTTAATGTAGTAGAGAGTGTTAGTTACATTTTTAAGTGATTTCTTGTCATTTTGTTTTGTTTATTATCTCGTAATTCTATGCTATAATATCTAAGCAATAATAATTTTAGGTTCGATTACAAATATACATGACACAAAATATTAAAAGTTGTGCACATTTCACAAAAACACACGATGGGTGAACCTTCAATACCTTAAATACTTTGAAACGGAAGTACACATCCCTTTGAACGCATAAGTAAAAACATCATAACATTGATATTATTGAGTGTTTTCTTTCCATTTGTTCTAAATATCTCTAACAAGCTAAAATCTTTAGTATACAATTCATTTATTATTATTGCATGCCCTCGTGTTGCTATTGATACAAGTGGGGGTTGCATTTGATTGATCTATTGTTTAACTTAGCTCTGAATCATGCTCAAGCATTAAATGAACTATAGTTGCATCATCAAAGTTTATGTTCAAGAAAGCCAGAAAAAATACAAGTGTGCTCAAAAGTGTTGATATTGATAATTACATCGATGACCTTGTCTACAAGCAATGTGTAACGCATCACCGGATAGATTTTCAGCATAAATTATTCTTTAGTCGTATATGTTAATAACTCCTTGACAACATCTATATGCCCTTTTTGTTGCCGTGAAAAGCGAAATTTCTCCATGCTCATTCACCTTATTTATTATTATCCTTATTTGTGCTACCTTACTTTCTAACACAATATATTATGGAGACATTCATGGGATTCACATAATTGTATACCCAATTACGGGATTTGATGTATCTTTCTATTTATGGTTGTTTCCTATTTCTCGTCATTAGGTTAAACTGATGGATTTGTATATATTTGCTTGTAATTTCTTTCGGTGAATGAGAGAAAATTAGCCGTCAAACCTCCCAACATGGTATCAGAGCCCTGACCATAACCTTCGACCTCTTCTTCTCCGGCCGGCGTACTCTGTTCTTCTTCTCCCTATCTCCTTCGAACTCAGAGACCTTCAAACCCATCTTCTTCCCCATCTCCAAACCCTTCACAGACTCCTTCGAACACATCTTCTTCTTCAGCTTGTCCCATTGATTCTTTCATCTTCTCTTGCTTTCAACCCAGAAAAACCATCGAACGCCGACGAGACCAACCGATCTTCTTCTTCCCGAAAAAACCCAGAAAAAACCAGAAAGTCACCGTCTCACTCACCGGTTTTGTCTCCTTCTCCTATTACTCATTCATCGGCTTCTTCTCCAGCTAATCTCCGTCCCCTGTTCCCTGTTCCCTGTTCAACATTTAACGACCCAATCTCCGTCAAAACCGTCGTCGTCTCCGACTTACCTGAAACCCGAAACCACCGAAAACCACCATTGATTCCGACGAAAACCCCGAAACCCACATCTTCGAACCCAGGTTCAATTCTCTCTGTCATCTTCGAACCCGCCGAACTACCCAGAAACCCCCGAAACCTTTGTCTGTCATCTTCGAACCCAGAAATTCACCGAACCCAAAAATCCCCGAAACCAACAGAACCTGAAACCTTCGAAATCCATCCTTCGAACCCGATTCTTTAATCCTCGATTCCGACCCTGGTTACCTTATTCCCGATTCGAAAACCACCAATCTCCGACATCTTCTTCGACCTTCATCTTCTCCCGAGGAACCCAACTTCCCGACGAACCAACGATACCCTGAAACCCACCGATACAGACACCGATACAGTCACCCACTGAACCACCGATTTTGAACCCGAACCCTGTTTTTCTTCCCCCTCTGTGTCCTCTGTGTCCTCTGTTTTCTTCGACCCTCTTTGTTTCTCCATGGCGCCTCAGACCTCGAACCCGGACTCTCCTGCCGATAAC
>CM071876.1:4914641-4930155 GCA_036759665.1 Gynandropsis gynandra
CTCGGGTAGTTATTGGAAGTGCCCGATCGGGTAGTATATTAGCGCCCGGTCGGGTACGGCTGAAGTTTGGATCTAAGGTTAGATCTAGGAGTAGATCGAGGTTCTGATGCTGGGGGGAGGGGCGACCGCAATGCAATAACAAGTAGCCACGGCTTTGGGACGAGGGAGGGATGGTGAAGCCGGGATTGAGAGAGAAAGTTGGGAATGACCGACGGCGGGTAGGAGCGTTCGAACGAAAAATTAGGGTTAGGGTTTTGAGTGGGAGTGGCCGACGGTGAGGGTGTTTAGGGTTGAGAGGGCCGACGGGAAGGGTGAGATTGGCCGACGGTGAGGTAGGGTTAGGGTTTAAGGGCCGGCGGCGGTGAGGAGAAAGGAGAAGAGAGGTGGCCGGCGGCGGTGGTGAGGAGAAAGGAGAAGAGAGGTGGCCGGCGGCAGTGGTGATAGCTGGGGTTAGGGTTCGGATCAACGCTCTGATACCATGTGGAAAGGGATTTCGTATATTGATTCCAATCATGAATTACATCAGTTATGATATAGATATACAAAATAATATGAAACCCTAATGGAGTAAATTACATTTATGTCCTTTGTGCTAATAGGGATATCGGATTTGTATGTATGAACGATGTTTTACATTAATACTTAGTTTTATGATTTTACTCTTGATTTACGGTTCTACGCTTAGCAATATCAATCATACGTTAGTGCTGACCGCTCAACAACATAGGATCTCGAACCTTGCTGGAAGGTTAAGGAACGAATCCGGTCCGCTAAGTTGTAGATTAAGCTTTGGCTAATGAGAATCTGACCGGTCGGTTAGTCATCTTAGGGATAGTGATTGCGGTCATAACGCTGCCATGGTATATGTTAATCGCTGCTGGAAGGTAGGATTGCATGTATCCATGGTTAGGAGGTTTAGGCTCGGAAGAATCACTCCTCACAGTAGAGCATGAATTTCCCGTAGTCAAGAGTAGGTTATAAATCTATGATCCTTAGTCGTTCATCTATGCAATACCCGGTATCCCGTACACCCGTAGTATTCACCATATCTAGTTTCACTCTTACCCTAGTTTCGTTGTCACCATTAGGATAGTTTTAGGTAATTAGGACCATATCTCACTCTACCTTCTTTCGTCTTAGTTTAGTTTTATTCTTAGTTTAGCTGCAATTAGTCCATAGAGATCGACCCTGGTACTACAAGATCCGTATACTTGCGGTGAAGTGGACTAGGTTAATTATAACTCGTGTTTCCACACGTCATCACACAATGCCTATTTGAGTAGAATGCTTTGAAATCATAATTCTGCAACACATAAATTCCTTCATGCTTGCTTCCTGTGATTAGGATTTTCTGTAACATAGAATCCTTCACATAAACTCCATTAGCATCAAAAACAAACTCACAAGGATAGTCTTGAGTTAATTTTGATACTGATAGCAAAGACTTCGCAATAGATGGCACAACTAAAACATCATGGATTTGAAGTGTACCTTCCTGAGTTGGAATTGATGTAGAACCAACATGTGTGATAGGGAGGAATGATCCATCACCAACCATCACATTTTCTGAGCCTGTATAAGGAGTAGCACTTTGAATATTTTGAGCTGAATTAGTGATATGGACTGAAGCTCCAGAGTCTGGAAACCAGTCTGTGTGAGCTGAGTTGCTGTGATGGAAGGCAGCAAGAGCCTGTGGAACATCAGAACTTTGAAAAGCATTGTCAAAACGATGCCAGCAACGTAGAGCATCATGTCCTGTCTTTCCATAAATTTGACACACTGGCCTTACAGAACCATTTTGATTAATGTTTGTAGATGTTTGTTCATTATCAATGTTCTGAAGTTTAAACATATGAGAAGATGAATATACTTGTTGACAAAAACCTCTTCCTCTCGTTGTATATCCTTTGTTATTCTTATAGTTAGGTCTGCCACCTCTGTACCCAGATCCTCCCCTTCCATTTGTTGAATTGTAGGAATTATAAGCATTATATGTACGTTGAGCAGGGAAGGTTACATGCTGTGATATATCAGTAAACCGTGTAGAAGAATTGCTCAGAATAAGACTATTCAGTTGTGATACAACATCTTCATATGTTGGAAATGGAGGTTTGTGCATTGAAGTTTGAATAACTGCTGTAAATGCTTCATATTCTTTACCTAAGCCATGTAGTAGTCTAAAAATCTTCATAGGTTCTGGACTAGGTTTACCAATGGATTCTAATTTGTTACAAATTGATTAGAACTGGCTTAAATACTCAGCCAACGTTCTGTTTTCTTTGGTTAAGAGTTGCAGAGATGCCAACAAATCAAACTCTCTCTCAACATACCTCTGATTATAATGATTGATAAGAGAATTTCATACCTCCATGGTTGAATCCATACCCACAACATGACTAAAAACCTCTTCTGTAAGTGTTCCAATTATCCAGGATTTTATGAACTGGTATGTTTGTAGCCATGCTTCATATACTGGATTTGATACTTCTAACGTCACACCATCTTTTAGCTCATGAATTACTTGAGGATGTTCTTGTGTAGAAACATCTAAAAACCCAATTAATTTCTGGCTTTGAAGGAAAGACTCTATTTGAGTCTTCCAAAACAAAAAATTTGAATATGAAATTTTTACAGTGACAAAGTTTGAAATATTCACATGCACAGGAAATGGAAATGAGTTTGCAGCCATAGCTTATGATTAGAAGTATATTTTACTCAGGATCAAAAGCTCTGATACCATGTGAATTTTAACGTAAAAAGAGTAACTGAATGAAGAAGAAAAAATAGAGGAAGTTTTTCTGTAAAATGTTCATTATGAATCCTTCATTCTGGAATCCATTTTCAGTGACAATGAGCTAGAGTATTTATGCTCTGTATGACGTATACACACACCTATACATCAGTACATTCATCCCCTAACAAACTCAAAACGGAAAACTTGTTATAGAGAGAGGAGAGAGAGGGTTTGTTATGACAGATCAGTGTTTGAGCACATGCAATCCCATAACCAGTCTTGAAACCCTTGTTTTCAATTCCAGTGTTTGAGTTTCTGAAACCTTCCACCCTTCTGTTTATATATTTGCTTCCTTAATTCCTTCTCCTTGAAAGTGAGAGTTTGCATGCCAATACCCTGTTTCATGCACTGTCTCAGCTTGATTTTTACGTGTTAGATCTTTTACCTCCTTCACCTCTTCTGATCCTTTAACAGAATGCACCTATTTTAACTGAATCCGCGTCAAAGACGAAGGGTCATTTGGACTTTCACATTCTAGTAACCGAAGATGAAGTGGGAAATTCACAAATAATCAAACGTTAATAATGAGAATAATGATTGAAGACCATTAAAATAAAATTATTTTTTAAATAAAAAGTTGAATTTGACGTGGATGCACCACAATGCATGATTTGCAAGAACCAATTAAAAACACTGAATATCTACAAACAATGTACAATAATTAATACAACTTCCAGTTGTTCTTAGATTCAAATGATGATATGAATATTTACCAAAAGCCAAAATTTACCCAAGAGGGTGTGAATGTGACACCACCATGTTCAAGAATCTATTTTCGTGCACGTTTGCACGCGATTTTTATCTGCCATCATGAACTTCTTCAAAAAACACCAATAGATAATGACACTCCAAAAAGTGGTGAAGAAAAGAGAGATGTGGATGCTTAGTGGAAATAGTGAGATGCTCCATAAGGACCAACTCTTATTGAAAAAAATAGATAATGAAACCTTAAGAAGCATCGTATAAGAGAAATATGTGGATGCTTACATAGCGAGACAGTGGTTGAAAGGACGACTTATCACCTGTGGTCTCGGCCTCCGTAATCACTATAAAAAACACCCCATTTTCAACGGACGGGGCAACGGATCCATCCGTTTATGAGAAACGGAAACGGAATGTAACGGATTTACGAGAACTTTAAACGGGCATACATCCGTTGCAATCCGTCGATAATTTCAACGGACGTTTAATGGATACCGTCCATTGCCCCGTCCATCGTAATTTTTAACGGAATATTAACAGATATCTACCGTTGGCACCGTTCGTTGGAAGCCCGTTAGAACACCGGAAAAAATATTTCGATGGGCATCTGTTGCTAATTTTAACGGATGCCCGTTACAAATTGCAACGGATGCCCATTGAAATTGTTAATTTTGAGGTTTAGCGGTGGAAATAAATTCACGTGAACTTGCAACGACCATCCATTGGGGTTTCCAACGGATGTCCGTTGAAAATTATACTATTAAGATCAAAACCAAAAATTGCATCAAACCATCAATAACAAACATATTTTAAACAAAATGTCGACTTCTTCAAATAGAGATATATATAGATCGAGAGAGTGGATGTATAAAAGAAAGATCTTATAACCGAAGAAATTACACAAGAATTCTTACACGGATTGGAGCAATTCATGAGTTTTGCATCGATGCAACCTTTGTGTCAAGAACGCGGGACAATGTTATATCCTTGCAAAAGATGCAAAAACATAAAGTATCGAAGTCAAGAAATTGTTTGCAAACATCTTTACAAGGTGGGTTTCGTTGAGAATTACGAAATTTGGTTTTTTCACGGCGAAAATTCCAGCGTTAGAGATATAGTGCAAGATGCAAATGTAGAAAGAAATGAAGAAGTTATTTATGAAGCATCAACGACCAATCCATATGTGGAAATGGTGTCAGATGCTTTTCGTGGAGTTATTGATGAACAAACACATGAAGAGATGTCGAACATCAATGCACGTCGATTCTTCAACCTACTGGATTCGGCGAAACAGCCTATATATGAAGGTTGTCGTGAAGGTCGGTCTCGTTTATCTTTATCTTCAATATTGATGAGTATAAAAACATACTACAGTATTGCTGAAAATTACATGTATTCATTTTGCAAAACCATGCGTGAATATTTGTCGGAAAATAATCAAGCTCCCGAGACATACTACGAAACAACGAATGTGTTAAAAGATTTGTGAATGCCACATCAGAAAATTGATGTTTGTAGAAACACTTGCATTTTGTTTTGGGAAAATGATAAAGACTTGTTGGAATGCAAGTTTTGCGGTGTAAGTAGATTTCGGCCAAAAAAACCATCTTCACGTAACCATACAAGAAAATGTTCTATATCCCTATAGCAAATAGGTTGAGAAGGTTATTTGAATCGAAAAAAACCGTTGCGGTAATGAGATGGTACGTAGAACACTCGACGACCGAAGGTATAATGCAACATCCATCGGATGGTTTTAGTCCATATGCACAATCTGGAAGTCACTCGACGACCAACAAACTTAGTTGGAATTAAGAGATGGAAGGTCACATGTCCCAGTGTTCAGATTGTCTGGTCCGGTGAAAACGGTATTATTAAGGTGGCTAAAAGAAGACGTTAAGTTTCCACATGGATATGCATCGGACATTGCTCGGTGCATGGATATTGTTGGTTGGAGGCTGATGGGGTTGAAAAGTCACGATTGTCATATTTTCATGCAACGACTCATTCCAATTGCATTTGCTGAGCTCTTACCATGAAATGTTCACGATATGCTATGCGGAATCAACATATTTTTCAAGGAATTTAAAAAGGGATGACTTGAAATTAATGAAAAACAATATCTCTGAAGTATCATGTGCATTGGAAAAAGTTTTTTCGCCTTCATTCTTCGATGTCATGGAGCATTTGCCAATACATTTACCAGATGAGGCATCGGTGGGCCAGTTTAATTCAGATGGATGTATCCTTTCGAAAGGTTTTTCTTTCATCAAGCAGATCAAGTATGTTACGTGCAATATCCAACAACATTGAAACTTCGAAGAGAAGAGTGGTGGGCTATAGTAAAGATCAAGCCACGAGGAATCATAAACTCAAATGATAAAGAAGATCCGTTGCAACCCGATCATCCACACCCGATTCGTTTAATTGATACATACAGATCGCGAGGAGATTCTCGCAAGAACTGACATAGATGGAGAATTCATACGCGATTATGAAGATGTTGAATCGAAAGATGCTGAAGATGAAAATGACTACGAATTCAATGAACAATCGAAGGAAGACTCGCCAATCGATGAATCTACTGAAGAAGAAATGTAAATACAATAATGTGTATGATGTGTAATAATGTAGATGATGTGTAATGTAAATGATGTGTAATAATATGGATGATGTATAATCTAACAATCGAAATGTTAATACAATCGAAGAATATATAAATGATGTTTAATGTTTTAGAACTTCATATGATCTAATACCAACGGGCATCCGTTAGAAATATTAACGGAAGCCCGTTGGATCACGAAATCGCCTCCAACTCTTAGAAAAATAAGTTTTCCATAATTCTAACGGGCATCCATTGAAAAATTGTAACGTACATCTGTTACAAATATACCAATGGGCATCCATTGGAAATATTAACGGATGCCCGTTGGAACACGAAATGGCTTCCGACACTTAGAAACATTTCTAAGTTTTCCATAATTCTAACGGGCATCCATTGGAAAATTGTAACGGACATCTGTTACAAATATACTAACGGGCATCCGTTGAAAACATTAACGGATGCTCATTAGAATTTTTTTAATGGGCGTCCGTTACACTTTACAACTGATGCCCGTTGCAAAGTGTAATGATGTCTACCCTAGTCTACAAGAATATTTCCAATAGGCATCCGTTGGAAATTGTAACGAATGCCCGTTGCAACGGGAGATGAGCCGCCATTTCGCCGTCCATTGCCTCGGGAACACGCATTTCCAACGGGCATCCTTTGAAAATTCCAATGGATGCCTGTTGGAAAGACAAAACGTCACGTCACTTAATTGCATCCGTTGATTGACGGCATTTCCAACGGCATCCGTTGGAAATTCAAATGGATGCCCGTTGGAAATTTCTACATATAAACCGTTGAACAGTTACATTTTCAACAAAAATCAAAACATCAAAATCCTCTCAAAACACTCCCTTTCACACAAAAAATCACATTTACAATCACTAAACACGAAAATGAGGGCTAGACGATTCATAGGTTCGGGAGGTATGTTAGTTGGTTCAGCGGGAGCTCTTCCCCGCCTCCACCGCCACTATATCGCCCTCCTTCACCAATATCAGCATCGCCGATATTTGATGTAGAGGACAATATGGTGGATATCGATTCCTTAATCGATAATTTTGATGTATGTCTCACCCTTCAAATTATCGATCCCGATCGTCCTACCGGGACGCTATGGTAAAAAAAATTATTATTTGCACTTATATTGTTGTAATTTATAAATATTATCTAACTTTTTAATTTTAATATGCAGGTTTGACATGGATGATATTCTAAAACATATGACCAACGATATCATCCAAGGGTCCTTACAGGACCAACTATATTATTCCTCGCAAGTTACGCCTGAAGTCATATGCCACCGATGGTGGTGCACTTTTATCGTAAGTATATTTCAAATTACATTTTATTTAAAATGATTAGTTATATATGTAATAAACTAACTCATTATAAATTAATTTGCAGTGCGCATACAGATGGCAGAGGAAGGATACGACGCGCATCTACACGACATGGATGTGCGACATGCAGGCTCGGATGCGCTTGATGATGAACAACGCCAAGCGCAACTAATACACCAAAAATTGCATATCGGCATGGGCAACGGACGAGGTCTTCAATCAACTGATTCAGCATTGGGAGTATGAAGATTTCAAGGCCAAGAGCGAGAAGACCAAAAAATGTCGGTACGGCGAGAAAGTTCCCGGAGATGATCTGCATCACCATACTTCGGGATCAAAATAATTCCCGAAGAGAAAGCAAGAATTGGTAAATTTATTAGTATTTAAATTTTTGATTTTTTACAATATTCATCTAATTAAATTTATTGTATATCACAGATGCAACGGATAGGAAGAGAACCTGATTCTTCTTGAGCTGGTATTGGAAACCCACGCTAAGAAGAAGCCGGACGTCGAGGAAGAGATCGACGAACCCGAACTCGTCGATCCTTGAGCGGAAAGAACCGTGAAAGCTACGACGGAGAAGATCACACAGTAATCACAAGCTTGTAGTTCAAATCCCGACGAGCTCGGTCCTTTACAAAAGGACAAAATTTTATTTAGATGTAAAAATTTATTCTTTTATCTTTCGATTATTAATAAAATATTTTATAAAAATATAAGTCTAATATTTTTTTATCTTGTAGTCGGTTAGACCGTATAAGAGGCGTCTATACGGTCTCGGGGCACATCAAAAAGATATCGTCGAGGACGCCACGACGGTACCTCCCACGGTCCAAGAGAGCTACACGCAGCAACAGTGTATGAAGGATCTCGAAGCACAACTTCGAGAAACTCGAGCCCAAGTGGCACAACAAAACTCCCAAATACAGCAGTTGGAGAGCATCATAGAGTTGCTATCCGGCCAGCTAAGGGGATCACCGCCGCGGCAAGAAACGGGTATCGATTCGGATGCAACGCTGTCTAGAGGTGCTGGTGACTAGGGAGATGATATCGGTCTAACCGATTTAAAAGAAATGTAATAGAATTACGTTTAATGTTTTTGTAAACAATTTTATTGTTTTAATTAAAAAAATTTATTTTTGTAAATTATTTTTATTATTTTTTATTGTTTTTATTATTATTATTTTAACACATTTCCCACGGATGCCCGTTGCAATTTCTAACGGACATCCGTTGGACGCGATTTTCCCGCCAAATGGTAAGGACGCCCGTTGCCATTTCCCGCCAATTTGTAACGGATGCACGTTGCCCTTTCTCGCTAGTTTCCAACGGAAGCCCATTGAAAATTTTAAAATCCCACTTTTTTCCGCGTGGATGGCAACGGACGTCCGTTAAAACTTTTAACGGACATCCTTTATAATTTTTCAATGACCGTCCGTTGTAATTTTGTAACGGGCATTTGTTACAAATTGTTTCAACGGGGGTCCGTTATAAAATTTCAACGGCGTCATCCGTTGGCCGTCTCGTTACAAATTTGCAACGAATAATATTTGTTGCAATTCTTGCAACGAATATTATTCATTGCAATTCTTGCAACGATCTTGATTTGTAACAACGATTCCCAACGGTCTCGGATCCTTGTCGTCCGTTGGGAAACGCTCTTTCCAACGAATTTAAGGCATTTTTCCAACGGATTTTTCCGTTGGAAAATGCTTGTCTTTTTGTAGTGAATGGTGGTAGTGGAGGCGGCATTCGGTTGTGATAATTACAGTCCCTGAAGCGACAAAGAAGAGAGAGATGTGAGTGCTTACATGGAATAGCGAAACGGTGGGTAAAAGGATGACTTATACTTCATGGGCTCAGCGTCGAAATAGTGGCGATAAAGGCGGTAGCCGACATGCGAAATAGAGAAAGATATAGATGCTTACATAGTGAGACAGTGGATGAAATGACGACTTATCGCTCATGGGCTCGACTTCTGTAATGTTGGCGTTGGAGGTGGCATGTGGTTTTGATAATGACACTCCAAAAAGCGACGAAGAATAGAAAGATGTGGATGCTTACAGAGAATAGTACAACAGTGGGTGAAATGAAGTCTTATCGCTTGTGGGCTCGGCCTTAGTCGCGACTTGCGATTCTAGATAGTTGTTGTGAGATTAGGGTTTCGATTATTGATTATGAAAAAGAACGATGGAAAATGCGACTTGCGATTCTAGATACTTCTTTTGAGGATTAAGGTTTTGGTTTTGAAGGATGAGGAGAAATGCACCTAACCAAGTTTGCATGTTCCTTTGGATTTTCACATGTTAGTAACCAAAGAGGAAATGAGAGATTAACCAATAATCAACGTTACTAACGAGAATCACAACTAAAGACCCATCATTATTACAAAAGAAAAGTAATTTTAAAAAATAATGAATTTGAGGTGAATGCACACAATGCAATATTTATAATTCGGTAATATGATTTAGGATATTTGGTCATTGGTATATAAAATTAAATCTATATATTAAAAATTTAAAATTTTGCTGGCTTCTGAGTGATTCTGTTCTCTCAGCCCTCCACCTCATCCATTTGTATTCTCTCTCTCAATCTCCCACCATCTCTCTTCTCTCTCCCATGATCTCTTCACCGGACGCTTTCTCTTCTCTCTCTTACCCCACGGTCTCCTACTCTCCACATCGAACCTGCAAGATTGGCGGTGTCTTTTTCTATCCGGATTATCATAAAACTCGTCAATCCATGTTACATATGTCTCATGCTCAGTTGTCAAGGCTTTGAGGTTTGTCTGTTTTTATCTTCTGAGAAGTTGTTGGAGAAGTTGGGAAACCCTAGCCTGGGAAATTCTCCGGTTCTGCGAAACCAGCCCGTCGAAAGAAGTAAGTTGTGCCTCTTCATCCGTTAATTTTGAGTCTGCAATCTGAATCTCGCTTCCTTTTCCATTCTGAAGACATATCGAGATGTGGAAGGCGTACATTGAGGTCAAGGGGAAGAAGGTGAAGGAGCTCCGTTCATATGATTGTGAAGGTTGAAGAAACTAAAAGCAGGTTGAAGGAGCCCACCTAAAAGGAAACTAAAAACCCTAATTTCGGCACCGTCAGATATTCGAAGCCATGGAAGCTATTAATTCAGCAATCGATCCTCTCAGAGATTTTGCTAAGAGCAAACATGGAGCTTCCATCGCCATCATGGGTCGCCGCAAGCAAGTCCTCGACGCCGTTGTCTCTTCTCTTCGATCCCTTCGTATTCTGGTCTCATATTCGCATCGATCCTTGAATATTCTGCTTCTTCTGTAGTTTTCTTAATTCTCGATTTGTTCATGGTGTGAAGGTGGTTGGATTGAAGGTGATGTTCGTAAGCAAGAGGACGCAGGAAGCCGTCGTCATTAGATTAGGTAAGAAACCCTAAACGACATAAGAACCCTAAACGGCTTTGGCGACGATCTCTCATTCTCTCTCCCACGCATAAGAAACCCTAAACGGCTGGAATTCCGAGAGCTCTCTTCACACACTATCGCTTCACTTTCCCGTTTTCCCCACATTCTCCACCTTTTATGATTTTAAACTTCCTGTGTTTTTCTCCCTTTTTCCCAAAAATCTCAATTTCTTTCGTTGTAGAATCACGCCGATTATTATTATCGCCGGTGGATTTGTACGATGGTGTTCCCGGATAACAGTAACTGGTTTTGTGCTTACAACTTGGTTGGCGGTGGTTTATCCGTTCACAATTTCGTCGTCCCTTGGCCCATAAAACCCATTAATGTCTCCGGGAGTCTCAGTATCTTTCTTAAGCTCGGTCTATTCAACTTTATCTTTGGATAACAGTAACTGGTTTTATGCTTACCAACTTGGTTGATGGTGGTTTATCCGTTAACAATTCTGTCGTCCCTTGGCCCATCGAACCCATTAATGTCTCCGGAAGTCTCAGGTATTTGCCTTTTCATATTCCCTTATTCATTTTCATTTTCCCTCTCCCCAATCCAGCATGCGAGGGTTTTGTTTTGATCACTTGAAGAATATCTCTTAAATCTGTCTACGGATTCTTGTAAATCTTCTTCAGAGTATATCGGTTTGAATTATGTGGTTCGGTTTGAATTATGTGGTTCGGTTTGAATTTTGTGGTTTTCGACGGAGAAACAAGTGAAATTCGTGGGTTATGGATTGAAATATTTCTTATTATTAGGTTATTTCTCTCAATTTGATTTCACCAAGAATTTTCAACGTATTGCATAAGACTGAATCGTTTTGGATTTCCTTAAGATGTAAGGATTTTCCTTCCATTTTTGGGTTGAATTGAATAGTACGATTTCGTATTAGCTTCTACCAGGACCGGCGAACATGACCGATTCATTTAATTAGGTTACAATATTATCATGAATTATATTGAAATGATGTCAAACCGTTCGTGTATTTGTTGATTGATTGGTGCTAAAATTCACTGATAATCTAGATAGGTCTTTTTTGTTAGACAAAAACTGAGTTTTGTTTTCCTTTTTTTGAAAAGGTGAATTCGAAAAGACTAAGATGGGCTCTGAACAAAACGATAGTACAAGTTTCACACCTTCTGAACCGCAGCTCTGTGCTAATGGTTATGGCTTCTTCAGGTCACCGTGGAACATGAACCTCTGCTCAAAATGTTACAGAGACCTCCGAGCCAAGGAGGATTAGAACGCCGTCACCAAAGCCGCCGTCAAGAAGTCTTTTAAGACATCATCAGGTAGTTTCCTCTTTCCACAACAGGCTGAAAAACCGAAACATCTTCGGCAGATTCTGTCATTCTTGCTTTTGAGACAACGTTTGAAACGGTTACCCTTGCCTTAGCTGACCAAGGAGAGTTGACGAGACCTCCATCCAACCGGTGCTTCAGCTATAATAAGAAGGCTGGGATCATAGGATTCAAGTGCAAATGCGATAGCACGTTTTGTGGTGACCATAGGTACCCGGAGAAGCACGAGTGTAGCTTCAACTTCAAGAAGCTAGTCGTGCAGCAGTCACAAAGGCGAATCCTTTGGTTAAAGTGGATAAAGTTGGGGTGAACATTCTGGTGTTCTTCTCTATGGCCCCCCAGGAACTGGGAAAGTAAGCCATTTTCGTTTCGGTCACTTATTATAACCTTCCCTGACGCTTCCTTGTGCCACTCCTCATTCACCCCATCCACATTTTACACAGTGAGAGGTTTCTTCATTTTTTGGAATACTTTTATTTTTATTTTATTGTGATTATGTTTCTTGATTAAATTTCTAGAATTTGCTGGCAAAAGCTGTGGCAACAGAGTGCTCCTTGAATTTTCTCAGTGTGAAAGGCCCAGAATTAATCAACATGTATATTGGTGAGTCAGAAAAAAAATGTTCGAGATATATTCCAAAAGGTAGTCGTCTTTTTCTTCTGAGAAACTTCCATGAATACCTTGATCTACTTTTGTACTATGGTGTGTATTCCTAATCCAGCTTTCTTAAACTAATTTGTTTCGTCAAATTATGGACTTGCTTTGCATGCCAGATCAACACGTCCATGTATCATCTTCTTTGATGAACTTGATTCTCTTGCTCCACTACAAAAAAACACGGAGTTTCCAACGGACAGGGCAACGGATCCGTCCGTTGGAAACAATTACCAACGGATTTCAATGGATGTGGTGAAATTGCAACGCGTAGAAATCCGTTGCAAATTGTAACGGATATCTCCGTTAGAACATCCGTTGGAAGTCCATCGCAAATTTTAACGGATTGCAACGGAAACCATCCGTTGGCAGCTGCCGTTGGAACGTCCGTTACAGATGTTGGCAACGGTCGTCCGTTGCAATTTATAACGGATTTCCGTTAGAAATCGCAACGGATAACCGTTGATTTTGTGAATTTCGAGGCCACCGGTTTAAATAAATTCACGTGAACCTGCAACGGGCATCCGTTGCAAATTCCAACGGACATCCGTTGGGACATAAACTATTTAGATCTTACCAAAGAGTGCATCAAACCATCAATAACAAAAACATTTTCGAAAAAATGTCGTCGTCTTCAAATCAAAATATTTATAGATCAAGGGAGTGGATGCATAGAAGAAAAGATCCTATAATCGAAGAGATTACTCAAGAATTCTTACACGGATTAGAGCAATTCATGAGTTTTGCATCGATGCAGCCTTTGTGTCAAGAACGTGGGAAAATGTTATGTCCATGCAAAAGATGCAAAAACATGAAGTATCGAAGTCAAGAGATTGTTTGCAAACATCTGTATAAGGTGGGTTTTGTTGAAAATTACGAAATTTGTTGAAAATTACGAAATTTGGTTTTTTCACGGCGAAGATTGCGGTGTTAGAGATAGTGTGTAAGATGCACAAGTACAAGGAAATGAAGAAGTTATTTATGAAGAATCAACGACCAACCCATATGTAGAAATGGTGTCAGATATTTTTCCTGGAGTTGTTAATGAACAAACGCATGAAGAGATGCCGAACATCGATGCACGTCGATTCTTCAACCTATTGGATTCGGCGAAACAACCTATATATGAAGGTTGTCGTGAAGGTCGGTCTCGTTTATCTTTATCTTCAAGATTGATGAGTATTAAAACAGACTACAATGTGGCTGAAAATTGCATGGATTCATTTTGTAAAACAATGCGGGAATATTTACCGGAAAATAACCAAGCTCCCGAGACATACTACGAAACAAAGAATGTGTTAAAAGACTTGGGAATGCCACATGAGAAAACTGATGTTTGTAGAAACAGTTGCATGTTGTTTTGGGGAAATGATAAAGACTTGTTGGAATGCAAGTTTTGCGATGCAAGCAGATTTCAGCCTAAAAAACCATCTTCACGGGAATATGTACCATACAAGAAAATGTTTTATATGCGTGTAGAAAACAGGTTGAGAAGGTTATATGAATAAAAAAACCGCTGCAGCAATGAGATGGCACGCAGAACACTCCACGACCGAAGGTGTAATGCAACATCCATCGGATGGTCAGGCTCGGAAAGATTTCAATGAAATATTTCCCGAGTTTGTGCGTGAAACGAGAAATGTTTATCTTTGCCTGTGCGCGGATGGTTTTAGTCCCTATGGACAATCGGGAAGTCAATATTCCCTCTGGCCGATGATTTTGTCTCCTTATAATTTACCTCCCGAGATGTATTTGAAAAGAGAGGTAATGTTTCTGACATTGCTTATTCCAGGACCAGAACATCCGAAGAAAAGTTTCGATGTATCTTTGCAACCCTTAATTCATGAATTACGACAGTTATGGAACGAAGGAATCCTTGCTTATGACGTCAGTACTAAGCAAAATTTCAGATTGAAAGCGGTCTTGTTGTGGACAATTAGCGAATTTCCTGCGTATGGAATGTTATCAGGATGGAGCACGCACAGAAGATTAGCATGTCCTTATTGTATGGAGGATACAGATTCATTTCGGAAGAACGTGGTTAAACGGCCGTCCGTTGAAAGTTTGCAACGGTGATCCGTCACAACGTTATCCAACGATCGTCCGTTACGTTCTTTCCAATGGCGTTTTCCGTTGGAATTCCGTTGCAATTTTGTAACGGATATCATCCGTTGTAACTCCGTCACGAATTGCAACGGATATCATCCGATGAATATTGGTTAACACCAGAGGAGTATAATCATGTCCACACATATATACTACTTAATTGTCAAGAGTTATTACCGTTCGAAAGGTACGTACATGGTACATATTATAATTTCAATCTTTATATTTCTATATATTAAAATGTAACGTATTTTCATTATTCAGGATATTTGACGAAGAAGTGCTTGGTACATATCCTCATCTAAATGCAAATGAACTCACATACATGAAAGTTCAACATTATGGATCGTAGTTTAGAGACTACGTAAGTACTCGTATACACATTTATGTAAATTAATTGCATATAAGAGTATTAATTTGTTTTTTTATACATACAAGTGAAATGTTCTGATGAAAGACTTCCTACGTGGATAAAAGATTTGGCTAATGGTCCCGCACGAAATGTCATGTGTTGGCCAATCTTGTTTACTCGCGGCTACACGTTCCACACGTACGAACACGGAAAACATAGAAGCA
>CM071876.1:4930807-4950758 GCA_036759665.1 Gynandropsis gynandra
AATCGCGAGGAGATTCTTGCAAGGAATGACATAGACGGAGAACTCATACGCGATTATGAAGACGATGAACCAGAAGATGCTGAAGATGAAAACGGCGATGAATTCAATGAACAAGCGAAAGACGACTCGCCCATCGATGAATCTACTGAAGAAGAAATGTTTTGATGTATGATGTGTAATCGAATATTCGAAATGTTAATACAATCGAACATGTTATATAAACGATGTTTGATGTATAACAAATTAAAATAATCTAATACCAATGTTGACGGTTGCCCGTTGAAAATATTAACGGTTGTTGAACCACGAATTCGCACCCGACACTTAGAAAAAATTTATGAATTTTCAACTATCCCAACGGTCATCCGTTGCCCCTTCCAACGGATGACCGTTGGCATGTTATAGAGATAAATTCGCACCCCACACTTAGAAAAAATTTCTGGATTTTCAACACTACCAACGGTCATCCGTTGGAGGAGGCAACGGATGTCCGTTGGAAAGTTGTAATGGTAAATTGACGCCACGTGTTTACGCTTGACGCCACGTGTTGAGGCCACGTGTGTTGTTCCAACGGACATCCGTTAGAATTCCAACGGATGACCGTTGGAAAATGTAATGATGACTGCAGAAATTGCAGCTTTTCCCAACCGTTTTTCAGGTTTCCAACGGTCGTCCGTTGCAAATTGCGACGGATGACCGTTGGAAGGGCCGACGAGCCGCCATTTAGCCGTCCATCGCCTCGGGAACACGCATTCTCAACGGTCGTCCATTGGAATTTCCAACGGATGGCCGTTGGGAATGCGAAACGTCGCGTCAATTTAATCACTTCGTTGCGATGACGTATTTTCCAACGGCCATCCGCTGGAAATTCTAACGGACGGCCGTTGGAAAATACAATATATATATTGCGACGGAACTGTTTTTATTTCATGGCAGTTGCGAGTACTTTCTAGTGGTTGTTAGTAGTGGTTTCCTAGCGGTGGCAATAGCAGTGGTAGTAGCAGTCGTAGTAGGTGCGTTAAAGGTGAGCTAGCGAGAAGCGAATGAAATGAGCTGTCGAAGTAGGTATCTGAGCGAGGATTGTTGAAAGACTTTGGTCCGGTCAAACTGCGCTGGTTACTCAAACTGCTATGCACCTCACCCCTTTGACGCTGACCAAGAACGAAGAACCCAGATTCAAAATGAACAAATTCAAACTTGAAAAAGCTCTTCATCGACAAACTTGGGATTTGCGATCCCAGGTAAGATCGGTTCAGGTGACGATTCTAGGAATTGTTACGGGTAGTAGAAGTAAGCCCAGTGAAGCAGGCTTCAAAGCTTTAAGAGCTAGGTTTGCTGCTGGGGTTGCCAATATTTTAGAGCTCGGCCTTGAGCCTTTACCTACCTAAATCAATTCCCTTGCGCCGGATCAATCCTTTCTCTTCCTCTTGTCTAGTTAGTGACTTCGCCTCCCGCCCTTAATTAAGATAAGAGTTCGCAGGACCGAAAGTCAGAGCTCGAAAGTCAAAGTAAGCCTCAGGATCCTCATTCTGGGCAGCAAAACATTTACAGCGCCTGGTTCTTACTCAGAGTTCAGTGACAACACAGTCCCTCCTAGATAGAAAGTTCCAAGTAAACCTACCAGAAAATAAAATGAGTAATATTCATCTCCCTATCAGATTCCTTTGTGGAAGGCACAATTTTTTCTAAAGAATTCGCCATGATATATCTGATCCATGCATAATATCATGAAAAATGGATCGGAGTGTCTCAATCTGGTAGATACTAGGGGCAGTCCCCAGTATTTGAGAGGGAGCTGCACCTCACGGAAGCAAAGAGCTAACATTGAACTTGGTAAAATGAAATGGTTGAATAATTGAAAAATGAGATTATTCAGGAATACACATTGAATGCGAAGATTACGCATTGAATTTCTGGTAGTAGATCCATAATCAAAACAGTGTTTGTGATTGTTCCAGAAGAAATGAAACAAAAGATACGGTAGATCTAGGACAGTTATTGTATGAGGTCTACCCAATGCTAAATGCAGAGGCGTATAATAGATCGATATGAACATCATGAGCTGTCCCGCAATAAAACCAGTTGTTGCTGATACTTTCTTCTCGGTTCCTTCTTCTCCACACCAAACCAAATCCAGATTTTCAAAAACATTAGACAAACTTAGAAAAAATGAGGCCTAGACGATTTATAGGATCGGGAGGTATGTTGGCCGGTTCCGCCGCCACCACCACCATATCGTCCTCCGTCTCCAGTATCGGCACCGCCGATATTTGTCGACGAGGACGATATGGTAGACATCAACGCATTGATCGATGATTTCGATGGGCGTCCAATCCTTCCGATCATCGATCCCGAAAGTTCTCCTGGAACGTTATGGTAATTTTTTTATAATTGTATTGAATTTTGTTGAAATTTCGTAACTATTATCTAACTTTTTATTTTTGATATGCAGGTTTGATGAGGATGACGTGTTAAAACACACCAATAATACCATCATCCAAGGGTCATTACAGGACGAGCTCTTTTACTCCTGGCAAGTGACGCCGGAAGTTGTGCGCCAGCGATGGTGGCGCACTTTTATTGTAAGTGTGTAAATAAAATTTAATTTTATATTTATTAATATATTTGAAAACTAATAATTTTTTAAATTTATTTGCAGCGTTCATACAGATGGCGTCGAACCCACACGTTGGGCATCTACACAGCGTGGATGCGTGACATGCAGGTTCGATTGCGCCTAATGATGAACGGTGCAAAGCGTAACTACTACGCTAACATTAGCAAACCGCGATGGGCAACCGAAGCGGTGTTTAACAAAATGATTGAGCACTGGGAGTCCCCGACATTCAAGGCCAAGAGCGATAAGGCCAAAAAAATCGCTTCGGTGAGAAGGTTCCCGGAGATGGTCCGCATCGCCATACTTCGGGATCAAAATCCTTTACGAAGAGAAAAAAAGAATTGGTAAAGTTTTAATTATTTAGATTTTATAATTACTTAAATATTTATCTAACAAAATTTTTTTATATTGTAGATGCAACGGATGGGAAGAGAACCGACTCTTCTTGAAGTGGTATTAGAAACCCACGTAAAGAAGAAGTCGGTTATCGGGGAAGAGGCCGCTGAACTGGAACTCATCGATCCTTGAGCGGCCCGAACCGTGAGAGCTATGACAGAGAAGATCACACAGCAATCTCAGGCTTACGGTTCAAGCCCCGACGACCTCAGTCCTTCACAAAATGACCAAATTTATTTAGAGGTAAAATATTATTATTTTAATTGTAAATTATTAATCAAATAATTTATTAAAATCTAACATTACTCTTATTTATCTTGTAGTCGGTGAGACCGTATAAGGGACGTCTATACGGTCTCGGAGCGCTTCAAAAGGATATAATCGAGGACGTCACGACGATACCTCCATCAAACGATATGTAATAGGATAGAGTAACGTAGTTTTAGTTTTAGTTTTTTGTGAACAATTTAATATTTTAGTTAAAAACTTTTTATTTATTTTTAAAAATATTTTTAATATAAATTTAATATTTTTATTAAAAACCTTTTAGTTTTAAAAATATTTTTATTTTTTTATTTTTTTTTTCAAATTTTCCAACGGGCATCCGTTGGCAACCGTGTTTCCCGCCAAATCGTTTCCCACCAGTTTGCAACGGACATCCGTTGGCCTAGCTAACGGGCTTCCGTTGGAAACCTTTTCCCGCCAAATCTTTCCCGCCAGTTTGCAACGGCCATCCGTTGCAATCTCCCGCCACATAGCAACGGATATCCGTTGCAAAATGATTTTCCCCGCCTGATTTTGCAACGGACAGCCGTTGCTTTCCAACGGCCGTCCGTTGAAAGTTTGCAACGGTGATCCGTCACAACGTCCACCAACGGGCGTCCGTTACAGATATTCCAACGGATTAATCTGTTGCCCTTCCGTTGCAAATTTGTAACGGATATTATCCGTTGACACGCCGTCGCGAATTGCAACGGATCGGCATTTGCAACGAACATTTCGCAACGGAACGAAATCCGTTGGCGTCCGTTAACGGATATGTCCGTTGGAAAGCTGCTGTTTTTTTGTAGTGCTCTAGCTCGAGATGCTTCTGGGGATTTTGGAGGTGTCATTGATCGAGTGGACTCTCAGGTCAAGATTCTGCTCGGTGAATGATTTCTCCAATTGGTCTCTTGCACATGTAGACTAACATTTTTTAAACTGGATCATTGTTAAGAAATGCCTCCAAATTTCATTGGTGCGGACATGTATGCCTTATGCGTCGATGCTTGGTTTCAGGCACCAAAGCGAAAGGTAGCCCATTTGTTACAACTTATTAATGCTCTCCTTTTTTTCTTTAACTCGATTGATTTAATCATTGGTTCTCCTGAAAAGCTTTGCATTTTATACTACACTAACATCCCATGAGTGATGAGTACTTCATGTGTCTACTTCTGAGGTTTCTATATGTTACTAATTTGGATTGATAAATATATATTAATAAAAATGATCCAGAAATATTCACTAATAAATCTTTTAACGAAATTGACATAGCGTAATATATTCAATATAGTAATGGATTATATAGGGAATATCTTTTTATCATGATTTATGTTAAAAAACATTACAACACAATATTACTTTTGCAAATAATATACCCAACAAAAATTACTACTAAGATATTTTTCATCTTTACACAAAAAATCGTCAATTAGGGTTTCGATTATTGATTATAAAAAAGAACGATAGAAAATGCGGCTCGCGATTCTAGATACTTCTTTTGAGGATTAAGGTTTTGGTTTTGAAGGATGAGGATAAATGCACCTAACCAAATTTGCATGTTCCTTTGAATTTTCACATGTTAGTAACCAAAGAGGAAATGAGAGATTAACCAATAATCAACGTCAGTAACGAGAATCACAACTAAAGACCCATCATTATTATAAAAGAAAAGTAATTTTAAAAAATAATGAATTTGAGGTGAATGCACACAATGCAATATTTGCAAGAATTTTTTTTATATTATAATTCGGTAATATGATTTAGGATATTTGGTCATTGGTATATAAAATTAAATTAAATTAATAATAACGAGAAAAAGCTTGTATTAAAACTAGGACAGCATCCTTTTGCTTTTATGAGAAATACACTTTTGCTTTCCTCAATAATTTTCCCATTATTAATTCATTTAAAAAAAACACAACTTTTTTCTCTCCCTCTTTACACATGAAAAGAGATTTCTTCCCTCTTAATTAACTCAAACATAAACACATCAGCATGACTGTGAGTTAAGTTTTCCCAGTTGAAGAAGATTCGATGAAGACGATGATAGAATTCGATTACGAAGAACTTGTTAAGGCCACCGATGGATTCTCTCCTTCTAAACTCATCGGCAAGGGAAGCCATGGGAGTGTTTACAGAGCCCTTCTCCATCACCACGATTGTAAAATTGTTGCCATTAAAACGCCGTCATCTTCAGTCTCTGTCTCCGGTGGTTCAGACGCTGTAATGGCGGAGAAACTGAAAAAACTCAAAAATGAGATCAGTGTTTTGTCGTCTCTGCCTTCTCCGAGCCCCCATGTCGTGAACTTTGTCGGAGCGAGTCGTGACTCGGTGAACGTTCCCAACAACAACAAGCTCATGCTAATGGAGTTCATGCCAAACGGATCGTTGCACCATTTGTTACACGTGTCTAGCTCCCCTCCCCCCACATGGCCTCAGCGCGTAGAGATAGCCCTCCAGGTGGCGCGTGCGCTTCACTTCCTCCACGAGCAAGCCGTCATCCACCGAGACGTTAAGTCCGAGAATGTCCTGTTCGATTCCAATTGGAACGCGAAACTCGCCGATTTCGGACTTGCCGTGTCGACGCAGCGAGTGGATTCAGAGGGTCAGTTCAGTATTTCATTCCTTATTCACATTCTTTCGTTAGCAAGTTTGATTCATAGTTCGGGTTCTGTTCGATTCCAATTGGAACGCGAAACTCGCCGATTTCGGACTTGCCGTGTCGACGCAGCGAGTGGATTCAGAGGGTCAGACGAGTCCCCCGGCGGGGACGATCGGGTACATAGACCCGAGCTACACTTCTCCGGCGAAACTTAGCACGAAGATCGACGTATTCAGCTACGGCGTCGTTTTGTTGGAGATCGTGAGTTGCAGGAAAGCCATAGATCTCTCTCGGTCGCCGGCTTCGATCGTAGATTGGGCAATCCCATTGATCAACAACGGGAAGATCGGAGAAATCTCAGGCGGAGGATCAGCGCCGTCCTCATACATTTCCTCCGCAATCAAACGAATGCTGCGAATAGCGGTGAGGTGCGTGTCGCCGGCTATAGAATCCCGGCCGTCCGCCGGAGAAATCGTGGCGGAAATAGGGTCGTGTTTGACGGGGCCGCCGAGGAACATTTCCTTGTGGGTGAGCGTATTGCGCGGGGTCGTCATGATGAGACGGCGGAGAAATCGGGGAAAACGGTGTAGAGAGACTCTGTCGGAGACGGAGGATTCGGGGTGGTGGCTGAGTCAAACCTGCCGAGTTAGGTGAGTTAGGGAGGAACGAGTCAGGTCAAAGGGTTTCGAGAGTCAAAACATTCTTACGGATACTTTAAAAAAAAGGGGGGATGAAGCGCGTGACATCCAAGCAGAAGATCAAGATTCCCATGATAGTTGGTAGGAAGTGGGCACGAACTATAACAAAGCATGTCCCTCCTTTGAATTTCTGTCATTCCTTATTATATAATATATATATATAAGCTATTTTAAAAATATTTATCTCCATCCCTTGTATGCATGATAAAAACATAATAGTTTAATTATATTTTTTATTTTTTTTTATGTAATTGTATGTTCTTCCGCATATTAATCCTTTATGTTACATATGCACATGAAACATGATTGGATTTGGAACTTGCACACATACATATAAATATATAATATACATACATATATACGTGTGTGTATATAATATATACATACATACGTGTGTGTATGGTAGAAGTATTGTTTGGCATGATCTTTGGAGAGAGGAAACCAGTTGCTACAATCATAATCACCTATTTATGACTAATTAATGCGATTGTCTTAATAAGACTAATATGAAAAATTTGTATATCTTTAGTAATAGTTTGAATAATTTTTTGCAATTATTTTCTTGAGATATTGCAAAAATTATGTTTACATGATGATGATGATATATATATAGACTATTAATGGTTAGTAATCACAATTTTCATCAACTAATATTATTTAATTCACACATGACAAATTATGACAAAGCAAGAGTTCCATCCACATGGTACAAATTGAATAGAGATAAAGTACTGTTTTTAAATAAGATATCCATTGAAAAATTAAATATATTTGGAAAATGTAATATCTGTATAGAGAAAAAATTTTATAACATTTGAAAATACGTTGAAATTTTCAATAAAAAATATATTGTCTAGAAGTTGGAAAGAAAGTTTCAAACTCCTTCTAATGATGGTGATTTATGAACAGTGCGTAGTTCAAATTAGAGGTGATCATTTTGGGGTTCTGATTGATTGATTCGGTTTTACAAGTTACAAAAAATGTCAAGTTTAATATTACAGCAAACCACAATATCATTTATTAGAATACAATAACTATATTTGTTAATTTTAATTTATATTAAATTTTCTTAAGAGGGGTATAAGCATTTAATATATTTATATCCTCAAGGGTATTATTGAATCATAATAGTTAATAACCATGAAGTTTCTCAACCGACCTTAGCTCAGTTGGTAGAGCGGAGGACTGTAGTTGTCTAGCAGACTAATCCTTAGGTCGCTGGTTCGAATCCGGCAGGTCGGAATTTGTTTTCTTTTTCATTTTTCGATCATAAATAAATACCCGCGTTTCAAAAATTTCCCGACGAAATTAATAAATTAAAAATACTTTTTTAAAATTGTTTTTTCAAAATGTATCACTTTGATATTTACAAAAAAATATAAAATTAAATCTGATTTAGAATAAATATATTTACAATTCTTATACCCAAAATCTTAAAAATATAATACTAACAAATAAAAAAATTAAAAACAAAAAAACGACTCAAACACCCAACTAGCTCTTAAATATTCAAAATTTTTATTCAAAGAGTAGTGTTTGAGGTAACACAAATGATTAACAGAAAAAAAATACAACAAATAGCAACCTTGCGAATGAAGGTTGACGCTTACAACACTACACTCTTTACATGAAATATCCTCTTGAGATGACACAATACAATACAAGTGGCTGCAACACAGATGAAACAAATGAGTTAATACCTAAGCATAACTACCTAACACGATATATCCCAATCACTGAAACTATTTCTTCTGAAACCCGCCTCTGAAAAGCCATTGTACGGTTAAGCCGCTTCACGCCAACGGCTGCAGTTGCTCGTTCGGGAAAATGGACCAAGTAAGAAGCATTAACATAAACAAAGGGAGCCAATGTGATATGCATTAACCTGGAGAGCAATATCATCGGTTAACCCAATCATTATGCCTAAAAATGAGTTCATCTTTGAAATCCTTTAGGGCCTCAAGGAAAGATTTGTGAATTGTGATTCTAGATCTTTGCTCTTAGAACGATGGTGGGTCGATGATGCTTCGTTCTTTGTTTGCTTCTGCGGTTCTAGATGTTGTTGTTGCTTGTATAATTCTCTCAGCCTCGAGATCTCTATCTCCAATACTTCATGCTCCACTGGAAAAACAAGATTGGATTGATGAGATTGTAAGTACTTTGGAAATGTCCTTGGTTTTAGTATCCCGTCATATAACGATCACGATTAGAACCTGCAATAAAACGTTAATATCGTCGAGTATTGTGTTTCACACAATTGCCTTAGGTTCGATTTCTGTTTAACCTCTAAATGCTTTCGTTTAACCTCAATTTCTTTGAGGATTTTCAGGCACAGGGTAATGCCAGTAATAATCTACTTGATGCTATATAATCCTGTTTGAGTGAATTTGTTGCATATCTACTTTTCATCTTCTTATTTTTTTATATCAATCTATCAATTTATCATATAAGGATGGTATTTTATAAACTTACAGCGTTTTATAAGCTGCTCTTGCGCTAAACTTTCCAATCGCTGCTTAAGAGCTTTGTTCTCCATGTTCAGAATGAGATTCTGTTGATTGAGAAACTCAAGCTCTGCTGATACTCCACAACCTTCAGCTTGTAATGCCTGAACGTTCCTTTCCAACTCGGCTATGTATTGGATCTTACGAACCCGAGAACGTTGAGCAAATTGTCTGCAAAAACAGAAAAGGCTCCACACTTGAAACCACTAGCTATAGTGACGAGAGAATCAGATTGCTCACATCGAATCAAACCCATTGAGTTTTTCTGTATTGGAAACGATTCAAATAGAATAAAAGAACAGATTATCATACTTACTGTCTAGCACGTTTTGTATCAACCTCTGAAGATGAAGGCTTAGAATGCTGATTATCCTTTTTATCAGAAGGTGCCTTGGAGGAATTAAGAGAGATTTGCGATCTATTTCATATGGTACACTGGATGACCCTGAAATCGGGAGAGAAGTGTTCTCCAAATAACGAGAACTATTGCTAGGGCGAGCTGCGGAATCTGAGGTTGAATCCTGAGCATCATTGTTCTGTTTTGCCGAATGAAACGCAGGGTAGAAGGCGACATGTTGAGAGTCTTTGAGGTAATTAAAGTCCTTTGACCCTCTTCCATGTCCAGTAAAACTATTCCTATATGTACTATCATCCCAAAGAGAATACTGCATATTAGAAGCATTAGTGACATCTACATATGCAAACGAATCACTCGATGAACGTCGATGACCCGCTTTGCGGATAGGAGTATCTGGCTCATTGAGAAGATCATCAAGCCAAGAAGGTTGTTCGTCTATCAGAAACCTCTCAGACGAAGTCCGATGATGATGAGCATTTCCTTCTCGAGGCTTCTGAACAGCTTTAGATCCAATAAAACCACTAGGAACAAAATCTGTGCAGAATGTTGAGCCACCAGGAAATGGACTTTTAGGAGGAAGGAAAGCCTGCTTTCCAGAGCTTGTTAGATTTCTAAGATTCTGAGACCCATTCGAATTTGCCATTTGCCTGCGATAAGCACAATCGATAAATGAACTATTTACATTCAGAAATAATCGACGTTAATAAAAGGAAAAAGAAGCGATAAGCTTTTCGAGTTCATGAGAAAACAACAAATTTACCAGTCTAGAAAATTGGTGATCAGCCTATTTAACAACTAATCTCCAAAAATAAAAAAGGTAATACAGCTTTAAGAAACAAAAGATTTGCCAAGAACATAGTTTGGTTTGAGGAGAAATAAGTTTCAGATCATTCAGGTACTGTAACAGAGATTTCTTCATAACGAAGAGAATCATAATCAGTAACACAAACAGAACTTGCATCTGAGAGAGGAAAGAAACAAAGTGCACCTACTCGAAAATAAAAAATTCATCACATAACCACAAAGCATAAACTTGCATCATCTATATATACTATGACTCTATGAATGTACTAATCAAATCTCTGTCAATACACAACTTCAAGGGAAGGCCAAATTCCACAGCTTATATTTGTATGAGTCCAAAAATCAAAATTATTTGGCCTTCCCGTTGAAGATTATACACAATTTCACAAGTCAAACATGAGAGAGGAGGCAATATAAATCATGCATTGGAGGCTAACTCCTAAACCCCATTGCAGTATTATGTACATTTTCAATTAGTGAATCCAAATACGAATCAACGAGAAGCCTTTTATTTCAAACCTTGAATCAATACAGATTCCTGAAAAGGAACTTGATTCTCATCTGACCAACATTTTATCAGCTAGGAAAATCAAAATGCTAGAAACCCTAAAAGGCGGAACAAATCCAGAAACTTGCTAGTAGAACAACACACCCAATGTACCGAAAAAAAGGGTACAAATCAGAAGAAAGATGATTGGAGCAGTGTGAGAAAAGAACAATGAAGCAGAAATCAGAAAAGGAATAGATTTATCCGAAATGGAAACAAACAGAGAGAGTTAAACTGGGTAAGGATCAAAAAGAAGAAGAAGAGAAGCATTAACTGAAGGAAAGTCATGTACCAGGATGTCGAAATCGAATGGATGAATGAAGATAGAAGTGTTGTTGTTGTTGTTGTTGTTCAACCTCTCTGATTATGTCTTTTTTTCTTCTTTTTTTTTTCTCCTCTGGTGGAAGAGGTTGAGACGCTAGCTGGATTGATCAGTAATGTCTAAAATTTAAAGCACCGAAAATAGACCCTCCTTCCAAACTAATTTCAAAATTATGATGATATTTTAAAAAAATATATTTATATTTTGTTGCTTTTTCTAAATCACATAGTTCTTTTAATCTATGTGATTTTTTAAATGATCTATACAAAAATATAATTTATAGTTTTATTAATCTATGTATTTTTTCAGATATTTCATACAAAATAAAATTGTATTATATATTTTATGAATAATAATTATTTGCTTTACATGGAAAACATAACCGAATTTTATTTAGATATCAAAATATAAAAATGAAGTTTTGAACATTTATATAATGCATTTGGTGGTTTTTTAGTCTTTTTAGTATTTTATCTGATTTTTTAATTGTTTGTTTTTTATTAATTTTAGGAAAAACAGCCTATTCCCCCTTGATTTTCATGCTTTAGTCCTATTCCCCTCGATTTTGACCCTCGTTCTATTCCCCCCTCGATTTTCAGTTTCAGTCTATTTCCCCCTCGATTATCATGTTTTAGTCCTATTTCCCTCGATTTTGATCTCATCCTATTCCCCCCTCAATTATCAAAAATATGCCTAAAACCTCATCCGATTTTGACCCAATTTTGACCAAATTTTGATTTCAATTTTGACCCAAATTTTGATTTTAATTTTGACCCAATTTTGATTTTAATTTTGATTTTAATTTTAATTTTAATTAATCAAGTTATTCGTAACATATAAATCCTACCGTTAACCATCAAAGCATAAGTTTTTTTATTTAATATTATCCCCAAGACATCGTAAAATCGAATCAATAATTATATATTTGAATCAATAATTATAATCGACTAATTATTTAATTTTCAATTATATCATTTATTTTGATCTATCAGTAATAAATATTTTTACACATATATTTTTATATTGATTTTAATATCGAAATTTGATTAATTAAATTGGAATTCGACCATTTAAATTATGATAAACGGTATAACAACGGTAAGTCTATAATTATTTTATTATTATAAATTAAGTAAAAATATCCAATAAAATCTTATACAAAACTCCGAGGTGATGGAACCGATATTTAAGATGACAACATGTGGCATGGAATTAATATCTCATGACAAATAACTAATTGGCAAAATCCTAAACCCTAAACCCAAAATCGAATCCAATTTTGTCAAAATTAAGATTAAATTGGGATTAAATCGAGTCAAAATTGAGTCAAAACTAGGTCAAAATTGAGTTATATTTGAATCAAAACTAAAATTAAAATTTGGTCAAAATTAAAATCAATTTTGACATAGTTTTGACTCAATTTTGGACTCAATTTAACTTAATTCAGATTAAATCGGATTTTTAATTTATACTTAATTCGAATTAATTAGGATTAAATCAAGTCAAAATTGAGATAATAATTTATTATTATTAAAATTAAAATTAAAATCAAAATTAAAATCAAAATTAAAATTAAAATCAAAATTAAAATCAAAATTAAAATTAAAATCAAAATTGGGTCAGAATTAAAATCAAAATTGGGTCAAAATTGGATCAAAATTGAAATAAAAATGTGGTCAAAATTGGGTCAAAATCGGAAGGGGTTTTAGGCAGATTTGTGATAATTGAGGGGGGAATAGGATGAGATCAAAATCGAGGGGGAATAGGACTAAAAAATGATAATCGAGGGGGAAATAGGCTGAAACTGAAAATCGAGGGGGGAATAAGACGAGGGTCAAAATCGAGGGGGAATAGAACTAAAGCATGAAAATCAAGGGGAGAATAGGCTGTTTTTCCTTAATTTTATTAACTGTTTTAAAAATAAAATTGGGATTTTGAGACGAAGCAAAAGGACCAAACCTGAACAAAAAAATATTATGAACTTTTATATAATGCATTTTGTCGTTTTTTTGTTCTTTTTTATGTGTTTTATTTTCTCTTTATTTGTTAATTATTTTCATTAGCTGTTTAAAAAAATTGTTTTTCTAGAAAAAGGAAAGGACCAGACTTATAAACAAAAACAAAGAATTTGGCCCATGCAGGTTGTGAGAAACGGCACATGGGAAATTGTACCGCCAACGCAGCTCAGAACATCGTTGTTCATATAATTTTCTGATCTTTTCCTTCAGCTCCAAAAAACGACAACGGCGTAATAAACATACATGCATTCTAATGTAATTATCATAGGTATACATGTTTCAAAATAACTATATCCTTCGTAATTCTTTACAAATACTAATTTGTGACGGATATTTTCACATTTGAGAATGAAATTTTATTTTGATACAGTTTTTTGTAATCAATGCTACAATTGCAAAAAAAAATTATTATATCTATCTTCTATCCACAAATTTGATATATTTCAAGCCTATAACTTTAAATTTTTTTTTTTGGAAAAATCTCACTCCCATAATGAGCATAAAAGAATTTGTATCTTCAGAAATCTATCAATTATCATAACATATTGACGAAAAAAATTGGACATAACTAATTATAGCAAGAACTTTGAGGAGCATTTGAAACTAAAGTCAGGCTTTGACCTAATTGCTCGCCGCCTTTCACGAGTGATATTAACATCTTATTTTGAATTACGAAGACATCGATCATGTTTCTGAGTTTTTGGAAAGTTTCATCACATTTTAATATTCGCAACTATGTGATATTACTAAAAGAGTAATATTGTTATTAGTTGTTCGTCAATTCATATGATGTGCAAAAAAAATGTCCATGTATCTGAAAACGACACAAGGAGTACGTAGAAAATATGTAAGGGGACGAGAAAATCTTGAAAAAATAAAATAGAATATTATAGTATTGACAAAATTCTGGAAAAGTCAATGATCGTTGACTTCATTTAAGAGTATTGATTTCATCAAAGCGATCTCTATATCATTGCGTTCTAACTCAAATATCACCACCTCATAGTTCACTCCGCTATTTTCCGCATTAACCCTAGTAAAAACCTAACTCTACGTGCATCAGCGATTTTAGATAGGTCAGTATCTCCAACCCCTCTAGAATCTCGGAGAATCCAGCCACGACTCGACCAAAATCCATCCACATTGCATTCTACCACCCCTCTCAGTGGTTTTGTCCATAAGCTTGATGTGGGATTTAGGTTTATCGAAGAAACTTGAGTATCTCCATTTAGGGATGCGTATTTTTTTTTTCGTTGCATCTTTCTATTTAAAGCAATCTTTCAGATCCTTCCTTTTAATTATCTTAATGTCTAAAAAAATCCCCACGATACACCAACATGTTTATTGCTTTCCAAATTTTCCATACAATCCAAAAATGTAGGATAATATATGTGTTATAAAACATAGAATGAGAAAGGAATACCTCTATAGAACCAAATTGGTATTCTCTTTAAATGTTGTCGGGGATGTAAAGAGAGTGTGATTTATCGATTCCACTTTGTATTTTCACACAGGGCAAATCGAACGATCCGTTAATTTTCTGGTGAATTACATCGTGGTAGTTTTCAACCATATATCTTGGTCCTCCCATAAAGGAAGGAGGTAATATGATTCTTCTTCAAATCATTTTATCATTGTGATCACCCTTGTCAATTGCATCAAATACATTATTATATAGATCAGAACATAACTTTTTCTGATTGTTTAGAGCCCAAAAATCTGTTCTTGGTCTATCGTAGTATATGCATCAACCACATATTGTTGAAAAAGACGACCTCCTTTAATGAGCGTCTTCCCTTCTGATAATCTTGTATGTATTTGATATGCATAATATTCTTTCATTGTGATAAATGATCTCTTTATTGTTTTTTGTTGAATCAATATAAACTGTTTCTTCGGGATTCCGGATTGACCATAAGGAAACAACAAGGATATTCAAAACTCATGAACAAGGGGTGAATACCACTTATTTTATAGAGTTCACAAGAAGGTATCAACTGTAGGATAACATTTTTATCCCCAATTGTTTATGATATATATCTCATAATAAAACCAGCTACTTCGTCCCTTATAGGTAACTCATACGACCTCCCTTTGTTCTTGGGTTCTAATACTCTCAATATAAATTTTGAGATAGCCCTGATTTATATCGGTCACGTGCTTTACGAAAGGTTTTTTTTCAAGATGGTTATGATTGTCAAGCATTTTTATGAGTTTAGCAACAATCTGAACATCTAGATTCCATGCGGTAGCAGTACGATTAAGCGTATCCAAATGATCTTGAACTTCATTTGTAGTGTCATATATATAGAGTTAAACAAATTTTGGAGGATTTCTTTCAAGGAGTAGAAAAGATCCTATTTGGTAGTGGTTTTGCCCATAAATACAAAAGGTGAATGGGCCATGACCAAATGCCACCGAGTGTTCAACTTTACCACCAATAGATGTATATGCCAAGATTGAATTGTAAGCCCGAACATTTGAAAGAAATGTAGGGGAGCTGCTATAAATATCTTCAAGATAATGAGGTGAAAATGAAATTGCGGGTAATTTAATACGCTCTTTCATGCAACATAAGTTGAATAACAAACTTTTGTATTTTTCCTTACATAATACTTTCGCTCCGCAAAACTAAATCACCACAGTGTTGGCATTGTATTATATCCTCGTCAGTGTGAGATTGTGTGTTTGGGACGCCTAATTATTTCCATTCGAAGGTTCAATATGGAAAGATTAACATACGTGTCAAACTAACCTCTATATTGGGATGAAGAAGCTCTTGAAGAAGTTGCTGAACTTAAGGTAGTTATACTATCACTATCTAGCATGCCATCGTATCAATGAAAGGATTATATTTAACATGTTCAAAGCGTGTCATATAACACTTTTTTAAAATTTTTTAAAATTAACCATCGAATTTCATAATTATTTTGGTTTCAAAATGAGTTAACTTTTTGTATGCTTGAATTTTTTGGAGTAATTATAGATTAAAAACATACTTTGACTATGTTTTATCTTCCCCTATTCCAACATATGACTGTGCGTAGGTGGCATGCCGTTTTATAGTCGGCTGGCAATGTAAAAATAAGAAAACTTTATTGTTTGATATTCAAATTTATCTAACTATTTTTCACTATTAATATCAAATAATATCATAACATAAACAATAAAAGAATCATTCAATTCATTTTAATAATAAATGTATTGAAAAAATTAAATGTGGGGAAAATTTTCATGGAAAATTTATATAATAAATTATAAAATTAAAGAGCGAATTGTGTGTATTGAACAACATATATTTTCTCTTCATTTCATACATTGTTACGGGTGGCTTTGAAACATTGTCAGTGGTCAGGTAATTCAAAAAGTTTTTTGTACAAAAAAATAAATAACAAAATATTGGACCTTATCAATGATCAAATTTCGAGATATCATTCTCGAAAAGGTCGAAGGACGAAGAAGAGCTCCAAGCAAGAGATATTATTCACTAAAAATATGGAGCCATGTACACAGATTTTTTGGTCTTTACTTTTGTGTTTGAAATAGGTGATAATGAGGTCTGAAGCGACTCACGAGATTTTTTATTGTGTCAGTCAATGACGTGTTTCTACTATAAAAAATACCAACTATTAACACCTACATCAATTAAATTCAAAGCATCTTTCATAATTTTAAAACATATTTTAAAATGGATTCATTGATGACATCGAACCCTTGCTACCCGCCTTTCTCATCACAACAAATATCTGTAATATATTTAAATATATTAAAATCTTAAAATAAGTACATAATAAATAAATAACAAAAAATTTGAGAACAATGGACCAGAATGTTCCCAACATAAGCCTTCGACACCACATTTACCTATACATACTCAACAAACACCGGTTCTTCACAAAAACGTCGAACGATCGTAAACATATTCGGATGAATGACTGACAAACATTCACTCACACATTTTCGCCTTAACGGCGTAGGAATGATTAACATTCAAGAACAGAACAACAGCACTGCATCTGTCGATGCACAGAAGAAGACAGTGGCCGTGATGTTTACATGCGACTAGAAAAATACATGGTGACTAATCGACGACAGAGAGGTTAGTTCCTTGGTAACTCGATCCGGGCGTCTTGAATCACGAATTGTTGGGTTCACTGATTTTTTTGCAGGTGAGAATGGCTCAGAACTGTGTGAGATGTGGAGTTGGCTGATGGAATACGTAAGCAGTTTACATATGATTTCATAAGTTGTTTAGACTTCAATCATTATACACATTTGGATTGCCTAATAATTTGGAAATGGTGATCATACAAAATGGGAATGACTACGTTTGAAATAATTTTTTCTGATTAATTAAAATAAGTTTAAGGGTGAAGAACTATTAATGATGATTCTGTAATAAAAAATTTAGATCGGAGAGGTCGACGATTTTTTGGGTTCAGTTCATTTCAAGGCATGACTGCTTGCAAAAATAGGTAGGTGGACCATTATGCTTTTAACTGGGCGTGGATTAGTGGTTTACAAAATAATCTTTGCTTGGGGAGAGTGGAGAACATGAGATTTTAGTGGGAAAAGTTGGTATTTAGCAGGATTATCGGCTGGAAGTTTGATTATATCGGTTAAATTAGAACAATTCAAATGTTTTGCCATAGTTTTTTTATCAATTGAATGGGATTTGCAGTATGTATTACGTTGCATTGGCTTTGTGTGTTTAGGTTTGGTCGTTTGTTTGTAATTTCAAAGATGTGGTATGATCCTGAAAAATTGCGGAGCAAGATGAATATTAAGAGGTTAACCAATACCTGAAGGACCAACATGACACGCCTGAAAACCGCAAGCATACTAAAAGGAAACCACTTTGTGAATTTAATATCAAAGACTTGGAAATAAATGTGTTCACAGTTTCATAGTCAATGGAATGTGTCTGAATTGCAAAACGTTTGTGTGGATAAGTAGTTGTCTACAGAAAGCACGAAATAGGTTACTTAAATTATGCCTTTGCATCCATTTATCAGTGTCTTTGCGAAACAATGTCATCTGCACAACAATATCTACCCATTAGTAATGAATAAATATTCTACGATATATCTGCAAAAAAAACTATTTATGTATCACGAAGAAGACAATGTATCTTAAGGATTTAATAAATTTAAATCCAAAGATTTTGGTATATATGTTTGTGGTTTCAACATATCTTTTCCTTTGTCTAATCCTTTCATCATCATTTCAACTTCGACTAATTAGAAATTAAGAGGTTCCTTTAAAATCATTATGGAAAATACTATATATAATTCACTAAGTAAACAAAACTATTCTTATTAATGTACAACCAATACTAATTATAATATTGTAAGAAAAATATGTATAATTGTTATTTAAGTAAGTGGAACATGTATGACTTTTGCACAGCGGGCACGTTATTTAATTTGAACCTTTAATGGTTTGAATGTGATTTGCAGCATGTCGGTACTCCTCGGTTATCTTTGAAGGAATTTGTTACTATACATAATAGAAAGCTTGGAAATGCAAGTTCTGTCTTATCGGAAACACTTGTACCGAGAAAGCCGAATCTTAGCTATCCAACCAAGAAAATCAAAATTGAAGTTCCTGCTTTGGCTGAAAGATATTTTTTAACATTGATCAACATTGATGAACTAGGAAACAAAATATTTTCTGGAAATTATACCGATAATAGTAGAAGAGAAGAAAGAGCAAGAGTTTCATTGGTCTTAGTTGTTAGTAGGCGTTGTTATTGGTTTGTGCAATATATGGTCGCTTCTTGTATTAATAAGCCTTCCTATAATTTTTTTTTCAGCTGCAAGTACATCTACAAGCCGAAGAGAAGTATGAAGCATGGGTTTGCTTCAAAGGTTCGATATAAGATAACTCACCAATTGAGAAAGATTCTCAGAATCATGAAAATGAGAGGAGAAGCATAATCGGTTCTTTGAGAAAGAAAGCTACGTATGCATGTACGAAGTTCAAGAACTCTTCTCAAGAAAAAGAGTCGGAGAGGAAAAAGTGACGCGATGTGCGAAAAAAGTGATGAGCTATCCATGTTATTAAGGATTATCTTGGTGTCTTGAATGAATATTCGCTGCAAAAAAATTTTGTGCATGTGTATGAGCTGCTTGATGAAGTAATTGTAAGTTCGTTATGCTTTTAGTTCCATTATATTTGTGTATTTCTGTGTTAAGATCAGTTTCTCCAACAAATATAGTCTTGATAGTGCATAGAGCCTTTTATAAATGCTAATTCTCTGTTCTTTAGGATTTTAGCTACGTGCAAACGACATATACAGAAGTTCCGAAATCGTATGTATTTAGTGAGCCTGTTGATGAGCGTTGATAACACGTAGAGTGTATCAGTTTTAGGCTAGGTATTCACATCATTTTCGCATAGATTTCATAGCACGAGTTACAATTCCGATACGATTGTTCTTTATATACGCCCTTTTTATTGGTTTTCAGGTTTTAAGGCGACAAGGCCTAAACGAGCGTTAAAATGAAAATTCCTGAATCAAACCTCACATATTGAAGATACAAATCACTCGAAGCCAAATTCAAGCCACGAAACTTAATGGAACACCCGAGCATCGAGCGGAAGAAGTAAAAACATAGGATGAAGAGTTCCTGCTTGGGCACTGAGGCTACCCGCTCGAGCAAAAGCTACGGGGATAATTACAACAATCTACACGACCCGGGCACAAGGTGAACATGATCGGGTGACCATATCCTCTCGGATTGCAACAAGGTACCTGCTCGGGCTGCATTTAAGCCTGAAAATCCCCGAGAGTTTACACGACTCGGGCTAGTAGACCACGC
>CM071876.1:4961114-4975434 GCA_036759665.1 Gynandropsis gynandra
ACCTTAAACAAGCGCTTATCGGGAGGCAACCCGACTTTCGGACTTTCGCACTTTTTTTTTCATTTCATTTTTTTCGGTTTCGGACTTTTTCTTTTCACATTGATGTACTCGGTGGATTTGTATTTCTTCTTTTGGATTGTGTGATTCTTTTTCACAGGTTTTCGACGTCGATATCATCCTTGAGGAGGAGACGCATACACTTCCAGCCGCATCGCCAACTCGGGACAGCAAGATACACAAGGTGAACACGTTCTAACCCATTTTCCTGTAGTTCGATATGCGAGATTCTCTTAGGTCTTGAACACCGAGACCGTGTTTCATTCAAGTCTGGGGGAGTACTCGTCGAGTATCATGTATGTGATTAGGATTAGATTTTGATTTTTTTTTATATTTAGGAATAAGCGGACGGATACCTAGTATGAAATTTTGAGTTTTAGTCATTATTGTGCGACTTTGTCGAATCGTGAACAATAGTCTAGATTTGCTTAGAAGTCTTTTAGATATCGATTAGTCGAGTAGTTGTGCTTGAAACCATGATTTATAGTTGCATTCACCTCCTAGGTTTCAGTACCACGTATCCATATCTCTGTGTATACCGATTGATCGTTGCTTGTTTGATATATTTTATCGTTCATTGATTTAGACTCCACACGCTTATACTCCGCTACCACCATGGATAAGTTTCTAACTATTTCAGGTTTATATTGACATGAGTACATCGATATCGATGGTTCGGATCTAAGTGGTGGGTTGAGGCGCTATTCTACGTCCTATGGCTTAGAGCGATGCGTATTCTTTGGTAAAAATAAAGAGAGAAAAAAAAGAAAAAAAAAGAAAAAAAGTTCTTCAATGACGCACCTCTTAACTCCGCTAAGGTTACAAGACCTTATGAGTGTGCTATAGGCAGCCTGGATCTACGTAGAAAGCCATCCCTCTTCGGCTTCGACATCCTAGGAACCAAGCGTGGATCTATACAAAAAAAAGAAAAAAAAAACAAAATAAAAAGAAAAAGAGAATAAGAACGAGAATATGAGTTTAATGATATCTCGAACTTAGGAAATTGGTTTGGAGATCGCTTGGACGTTGTCTAGGAGTATGGATTTGACTTAGGTCATTGGTAGGATTGCATGGATCGTGACTTTCGGTTGATAGAAGTCTGAACTAGGTGCGCTTAGGCTTGCGTTCATGTGACGCGTTGTTTTGCATGATGGCTAATCATTCGAAGTTTTCATGCTAGTATCCATTGTTGTTTTACTCTTCTAGTACTCAACTCTAGATTTGCTCGAGGACGAGCAAAGGTTATGTCTGGGGGAGTTTGATAACATGTTATCCGTCGTAGTATTTATATCATTCCTAGGTATAGATTAGATTAGATTTCTTGGACTTTATCGATTATTTGAGTTTATTGGAGGCTTTTATCTACTATTTCGTGTTTTGCGTAGGAAACGAAGACTTGAAGGAAAACACGAATGATTACGGTAATTCCACTCCGAAAACATGTTTGAATGACAAGATACCTCATGTGCACGGCCATGGAAGCAAATGGAACACTCAAACCTCAAGCGAAAGGAGCAGAAACAACAATGATATGTGTGCCCGCTCGGGCTGTGTATGTGCACCCGATCGGGCTGAAAATTGGAGCAGAAAAACGCCGAGAACCAGCCCGACTCAGGCTGATAGTGAACCCGCACGGGCATGGGAGCCCGACCAGGCTGGAAGTGGTGCACGAGCGGGCATGGGTGCTGCACGAGCGGGTACAGGTTGTGCCCGAGCGGGCCGCCTAATCCGGAACAACCTTTTTTGAAGGTTTGAACGGGCAATTAAAGGAAATGGAAGCCATCTAGGGCTAGGGGACGAAGCATAGACAAAAGAAGACACCTAGAGACACACAAGAAAGAGGAGAGAACACAGATTGAAGACTTTGGGACATCCGAAGGATTCATCCGAAGCCAACGCTCGGGATGATAGGGGAGACAAACACTTACTTCGTTTTTGTTTGTTTCTCTATGATTTCTGAGTAGATCTGTTGTCATGGATTAGGGATGCCATTGTAATGGATGTTTTGAGTTATTAATGCTTGATTTTCGGTTTTTTTCAATTGAATGGTTCGATAGGTTATAGATTTGCGCTTAATGCCTTCAGACGTTGTTGATTTCAAGTTTGGATAAGACTAGATCTATTCTACTGAGATTAGACATGTTTGATTGAGATTAGAGATTCGTCTAGGCTTGGGAGAGTCAGGCTTGAGTCTCATGAATGAACCTTCGAATGAATTAGATTTATGAGACCGGACGATTAATCTATTTTGGAATGGTAATAATCGAGGTAGAATTTCCATTGTTCTTAATGCATCTAGAAGTTCCGCGCTACATAGGGATATGAGCGACGTTGATTTCCTAGATAGAGGATTTAGGCTTGAGCCAAGTCATTTCCGTTTATAGAGGTCGAGTTCCCATCCCGACATTAGGGTTGAATTCCCCATCGTTCGTCATGCATCTAGAAGTTCTGCACCGCATAGGGATATGGGGGACGTTGATTTCCTAGGTAGGAGATTTAGGCTTACGCCAAGTCATTTCTAGCATTAGGGTTAGAGTTCCCTACTGTTCTTCATGCATCTAAACGTTTCGCGCTACATCGAGAGATGAGTGACGTTGATTTTCTAGGTAGAGGATTAGATATTAGTTCCTCATCGATTAACACAAACCGAATTTCATGATCCATTGAAACATCCATTGCATGTTTCGGTATTCCCGACACCCATGATACTTCTCATTGTTTAGTCTAGCTTCGTCATCCTTACTTATCTTTATTTTCTAGTTCACTACGCATCCATTGATCGATCTTCTTCGCGAGATATCTTAGTTCTAAAGTTGCACTTAGTCCCCAGAGTTCGACCCTTGTACTACACGAACCGTATACTTGCGGTAGAATGGTCTTGGAAATAAATAAAACTCTGATCCCACACATCAGCGGTCAACACAAGTATAGAACATTCATAGCATTGATCATAGAACCAAAATACAAGAAATTAAGAAAGATCTAAGCATTAATGCATAAACATAAGCATCCCTTACAAAACTGGTGTCAGAGGACAACTTTCTACTTAGACCCCGGTTGCCATGTGGCACACTCATAAGGTCTTATAACCTTAGAAGAGTGAAGAGATTGTATTATTGAAGAACTGTTTAGACCAAACCACTGAGATCACGCATCGACTCTAATCCTTAGGATGTAAGAAAATGCCCCAACCCACCACTTACACTCGAACCATCGAGATCAATGCACTCAAGTCAATGTAAGGAGAAAATAGTTAGAATCTTATTCTATTGATATCGGAGTGTAAGCACGTGGAATCATAAAATTAGAAAAGTAAATCTAAAAGATGTCCAACTTAGCAAAGACTGAACGGTATACACGGAGATATAAACACTTGGAACTGAAACATAAGGGGCAGATTATAATTATAAGCCATGGATTCATGCACAACTATTAGACTAACCAGTATCTAAAAGTCCTTTTTAGAAAACCTAGACTTTTGTTCCCGGTTCGAAAAAGTCATACAAAAATAGCTAAATCTCAAATTCTCATACTAGATATATGGTAGAAATCCTAAAAACAATGACGTAAAATGCTAAAATAAAAAGAAGAAATAAACGTCCAATCCTACTCATTTGCAGCGAATGGAGATACCGGGACACAAACACGAGCGAATGCCGCAAAACGTGACCGTTCCATGCCAAAGGAGAGGCAACCCGTGCGGGGCAAGACAATCAGCTCACTCCTCCAGCAGATCCAGCCCGATTCGGGCTCCCCATCAGCCCACTCGGGAGAGGATAAGAAAAGTCAGAACATGTACAGCTGGTGTATATGCTTTCTCGAGTTAGTGGTATAGTTGGATGTTATATGTGTCTATTGTATTGTGGGTGATATCAAAGTGGAGAACCTGTGAAAAGAGTACACAAACCAAAATAGAAAGAAAACGATACATCGTAGTACATAGTAGAATACACATACATGCGAAAAAAGAAAAGAGTTAAGTCTTGGAAATCAAAGAGATACGAAAAGAAATACAAAGTAAAATAGAAAGGATACAAAGCTCGGGTTGCCTCCTGAGAAGCGCTTGTTTACGGTCTTTAGCTTGACCTTTACGTTTTAGACGTGTGTGGGATCGGAAAGAGGAAGTATGCCTCTTCCATCCTCTACGTGATCAGCATAGTATGGCTTTAATCTCTGGGTGTTTGCCATGAACGATTATTCGTTTCCCTTGTCCAAGTCTACGGCTCCATGTGCTGAGACACCTTTGATGGTGAAGGGCCCCAACCATGGAAACTTGTGCCTCATGGAAATGATTTCAATTCGGAATTAGAGAGTAATACATGGTCGTCTACCTTAAATGAGCACTGGAGGATATGTTTATCACACTATTTATTTATGCGATCCTTGTAGATCTTGGGTGAAGGATGTGATGCGCAAATCTGAAACAACGTAGCCCGCTCGTGCTTGACACCATGCCCGCACGAGTCCTATTCCTTAAGAAGTAATGCACATTACGGGGTTCCACCTAGCCCACTCGGCCTCGAGTTCAAGTACGCAGTCTGTGCGAGCTCTTTCTCCACACGGCACGGGCTTCGTAAGGCGTCAATTATCCCCAAGAGTTTTTCCCAAGGCGGGTGTCTACCTGCACGCATGGGGTGCTTGATGATCGATGACCCCACGCGGGTTCCTTGAGTAGCCCGCTCGGGCTTCGCAATTTTGAAAGATTCTCCCGTGCTGTGGTGCAATCCAACCCGCCTGGGTCATGCAACTTGGGTATAGCCCACGCGGGTTGAAGTGTGGGAACGCGCGGATTAGTGTTAATCTCAAGTGTTGTGAACTCCTTCGTGCATTGCATGTGTGCCTCAACGTCTTGGGTGGATTGAAATAGGCTTCCGGTGCATTCTGACAATGTTATCTCCATAGGGTGGATGTCTCGATGTTCATGTTGTTGAACTTTCTGAGCTAGTTCATCCATCATGTTAATGTGCATCACGGATTCTGTCATGTATGGTTTCATGAGTGCATCGTCGAGCTTGAACTCAATAGACTCGTCTTCGAACTTCATGACTAGTCTACCATCAGCGTAATATTTAACCATGTTTGCCGTGTTGAGGAATGGTCTTCTCAAAATGATGGGAATCTTCGTGTTTATCTCCATGTCCACAACTACGAAGTCCGTTGGGAACCAGAATTTTCCTACTTGTACGGCGATATTCGTCAATATGACTATGGGACTTCATGCAGACTGATCGACCAAGGTAATCACCATGTGCATGGGTTGTAGATCTCCTACTCGATTGAGTTTCTTAACAAGTGACAGTGGTAGCAAGCTTACACTCGCTCCGATATAGATTAGTGCATGCTCAATCTCATAATCATAAATCTTGCAAGGTATAACGCAATTCCTAGACCTGGCATCTTCAATTTAGTATGGTCGTTCTGTTTCCATTGGTTTTGTTGGAATGGTAGGGGTGGTGGCCTCGAGGTAGGTTTCACGTAGGCCAGCTCCTTCTCCTCTTCCTTATTAGTCTCCTCCTCTTCCACGTCTTGAGCAGTTGGTCGTTCATTTGTATTTCTCGGAGGCTCTTCTCTCGTGGCTGTGGAAGGTATAGGTTGCTCCATTATCTTATCATTCCTCAGATAGATGACATTGGCTTGTTCTTGGGGGTTTGCCTTAGGCTTCCTAGGGAGCTGTCCATACTGTCATTTGGACCCTTGCGCCAGCTGTGCAACTTGTGTATCCAGGTATTTTAAGTGTGCTTGGAAGCTCTCCATTTTCTTTCTCAAATTATCTTGCTCAGCCCTGATTCCTCCAAGCATGTAGCCATTATTCTTCTATTCATGTAGCAAGAATTGCAACATAGAAAGAATTTCCGAGTTACCTGAGTGTTGTGCGCGTTGCTGATAGCCTTAGTCCTCGCCACTCCTCCCCTGCTAGAAACCTTGGTTATGGTTTCTTGTCATCATCTGCGGTTGAAAGTCCTGCGGGTTTGCTACGTTACTTGTATTGCCATAGGAGAGGTTGGGATGGCTTTTGATGTAGCTGTGTTGGTAAGGCCTACATGTAGATCTGCCATCATCCTGTAGATCTCTGCAACTTGTAGCTTATGTCAGTCAGATCCGGGTTAGCGATACCTAACTACTTTACATCAGCTTTAGATGGGAGATCATGGTTTTAAACTCCAACATTCTTGCCTCCCTCCCTTGCCATGTTCTCGATCAGGTTTTAAAATTGTCAGAAAGTGAGGTTACTGAGGGAGCCACCACCCGCTGCTACAATCATGAAGTGTGTGGTATCTTAGAGTTCTTGCATGAAGCTCGTGATGAGGTACTTCTTGTCCATCCCATTATGTGGACAAATGTGTTGATATATCTTGAATCACTCCAATGCATCATGTAGACTCTCACCTCTTTCTTGAAGAAACGAGTTGATTCGGCCCTTGGCTAGAAATTTCCTATGATCAGGGAAGAAATATTGCATGAATCATTGCTCTAGCTCATTCGATGAGGTGATGGAAGCGATGGGCAAGTTGAAAAACCAACTTTGTGTTGTGTCCTTGAGTGAGAATGGGATTGCTGACATGTATAAGTCTTTGCATGTGACTTCATTGCCGACTTTAGTAGTTCCGTAGAGCATCTTGAAGTCAGTTAGGTGTGAATTCGGGTCCTCATTCTCCATTCCTCTGAAAGCAGAATCCTTGAGCATCTAGATGAAAGCCGGTTGCAGCTACTCTTGGTTTACCGTCGGATGAGCCATGCATGATAGCAACTCGGTATGCTTTGGAGCTGTGTAAGCTCCGTAGGTTTCTTCGGCAACATCAATCTCGAATTCAATAGTGTCGCTTTCTTTGTTGCTTGTATTGGACCTTCTAATGGTACTTGCACAAGAATATACGAGCAACCAAAGGTAAGGTATAAATCCGATGTAGATAGAAAAAGAGTCGATAAAAGAAAAAAATATAGAAAAATAACGACTCTGGAAAGAACTAAATCTTAATCTAGCAAATTCTTAATCTAGACCGTAATCAATTCCCTGAAACGGCGCCAAAAACTTGATGAGCGCAAACTATCAAGCAAATAAAATATCTAATATTCACTTACCGCAAGAATACAGATTGGTGTAATACCAGGATCAAACTCTAGAGACTGATGTAACCTAAGCTAAGAATATAACTAAACTAAGACGGATGAAAGTGATTTGATGTGGGATAAAGGATAAGAATGCTAAATGAATTATGAAAGCGATGAGGACACACGAAAAACTTGATAATTAAGAACACTACGGACATCGGGTTACCAGAATTGCAAGGTGAAACCAACAAAATATCATAAATCAATCAAACTATCTTGATAACGGGAAATTCATGCTCGTAAGTAGAGAATGGTTCTCTCGACACCTAAACTACCTAACCAAAATAACATGATATCCTACCTCCCAACAGCGATTAATACGAAATTACAGTAGCATTAAGCATGCAATCCTAATTCCCGGGTCGATTAACCAACCTGTCAGATTCTCATTAATCAAACTTAATCAACAATCAATATTACCAAATTCATAATCTAACCTCCTAGTTAAACATGAAATCCTAACTCACTGAGCGGCCAGCACAAGTATAGAACATTCATAACATTGATAGTAGAACCGAATTACAAGAAATTTTGAAAGATCTAAGCATTAATGCATAAACATAAGCATCCCTTTTAAAACCGGCGTCCTTAACTCATAGCTAAAGGCTTACTCACTCATGGATTCTACTGTAAAACAAGTGAAAACAACAATAGACATGATAAAGAGTAAGGAATATGATGCCTTGGACTTTCTTATCTCGTCACCGATGTTTCGATGTTGTTCCCTTGCTTCTCCAACTTCCCTTGAGCTTTCCTATGTGTTTTTCGTCCTCCTTTTGGTCTGAGCCGCTCCTTGGTATTTTTAGGCGGTGTCCTTCCTTTAATTTCCTTCGTTTTAACCCGTTTTAGGGTTGTTGTCCCGACACGCACCCCGCATAAGGTGACAACCCGCACGAGCACCTCATCTACATGCAACTCGAGCGGGCTTTGTGATTGCACGAGTCGTGCAGATCCTGTTGGAGGTGCAGCCCACGCGGGCTCCTCATCTACATACCACCCATTTTAGGGTTGTTTTCTAGACATGCGCCACCGTGGGCTAAGGTAACAACCCGCGCGGGCTCCTCTTCTACATGCCACCCAAACGGGATTTGTGATTGCATGAGCCGTGTAGATCCTGCTGGAGGTGCAGCCTGCACGGGCTAAGGAGACAGCCTGTGCGGGTTCATGTCTTTTCATGGGCACGATCATGTTTTTATTCCTTTTTGCTCGATGCTCGGGTATTTCATACGATTCTTTGGTCTGAATATGCTCCGAGTGGTTTGTAGCTCCAAGTATGTGCGATTGACTCCAAGAATCAACATCCTTAAACTCGATTATGCCTTGTCGCCTTAAAACCTGAAAATTAACAAAAGTACTAGATAGAGGACATTTTTGTCGGTTTTGTAACTCATGTTATGCAAACTATGCAGAAATGATATAAATGCGAAGCCTAAAACTAACCCACACTACGTGTTATCACCTGTCGTGGTTGCTCCAGCACGTCTTCAACCAATTAATCATGCTGCCATCTACACGGTATTTGATGTTTTCATCAATGGTTTCGATATGCACAATTTGTCTTATTTTTTTTTAGTTGATGTTGAGCAGCATGGAACCAAAAAATGCATAGAACGACTATTACTAAATCTTTAGCTATGAGTTTGAGGGCAAGAGAAGAGACAAAATTTTTGTGGACATCATCGAGAAAATCAGTGTTACATTTAGCTTTAGAGTGAGTAATGAAATATTTTATTAATTGAGAAACCAATATCATATCAAAAAAATCATCTCTGTAGTTGCACATCTATAATTGTGAAAGTAAAATAATTCAATCTCCTTAGAATTTACAATTCCTTAATATAGGTGCTTAAGTATGAAATTTGAACAGAGTTATATATTGACTTCTGATATAGATGGCAACATTCAAATTAAAAGCTATCTTTTGAGAATCCAGAAATTTGTTTAACTTTTAATGAAGACCTAAGCATAGGAACACGAAGAAATCAGTGTATGGTACTACTTGTTTTGCTCTCTCACCGACAAAAATTTCTCTTATACTTGTGCACTTCTCATAATTCTACTTCCGCTTCTTACTGATCGTAAGAAAGATGAAACTCAGTTTATGATATGTACTTTAAGTATCATTATTTTGAGGATCTGAATATGAAATTTTTATTTTTATTCTTTCCATATATTTACGTCGACATGCAAGGAAGGCGATCTAAGGTGTTATACAATGAACTTATAGAATTGAAAAGAAAGTAACATGTATAATCTTCACTTCTAGTTAAATACTTTAATTTATGAAACCAAATGTTTAAAAAGATTATTTTATGGTACATATGATAGGTAGTTTTGGAGGTAGGTTTAGAGATTATGGCGGATGTTTACTAAAAATTGAATCAATCACAATCTTGTTCGTCATAGAAAATGTGTTTTTCATTTTTGTGTTACAAAATCTTGCCAAGAAGTTGAAGTTCTAGTCAGCCTCTTCAAACAACAAGTTCTTCAATATTCATTCTTGGCAAAAGTTTGATATATTCAAGTTTTTGTCCAATTCGATGTACTTGCTTGTTGACTATAGATCGTTTTCTTGGATTTGTGTTCGAGGTAATTGTGAGTTCTTAAACCTAGGATTTTGAAGGTGCACTTCTTATAATTTTGCTTCCGCTTCTTACTGATCATAAGAAGGAAGAAACTCAGGGTTATGATATGTGCTTTAAGTAGCATGATTTTGAATATCTAAATATGAAAATTTTATGTTTATTCTTTCGATATACTTACACGACAAGAAAGAAAACATATCCAAGGTGTGATATAATGAACTTATAGAACTGAAAAGCAAGCAACATGAATAATACTTCACTTCTAGTTAAATGATTTGATTAATCAAACTAAACATTTGGAAAGATTATTTTGATGGTATATATGATAGGTGGATTCAGAGGTAGGTTTTGAGTTATTCCTAGACATGTAGACAAAGTAACTGAATTGTGAACTGAGTTACTGGTTTTTGTTGTCTATGTACAAGTTGTGTCATAATCTATTCAACCTATAGCCATTCTTTTAGAATCCACATGATCAATTGTTCTAACTTCATGATTTGTATTGCAGATTATAGGAGTTCATCTGGTGCAGGACCTGTGATACTTGATTAGTGTAACTTTTATCAGGTTGTCCACCTGAAGAGTTGCATGCTATTGACGCTCTAGAGAAACAAGATGACTATAACATGATGTTGAGGTAGATTGATCTTGACCTTGTTGTCATACTATTTCTTTCTAAACGATTTGTTTAGGTTCCTGAAAAACGATGAAGTTTGACACTAAAAAAGCAAAGCACATGTGGGCTGATATGATTCAATAGAGGAAGGAATCTGGTACTGACACTATTATTCACGTATCTATATCTTACTGAATATAGATGATCTGTCCTTTGAACTAGTGAAACAACTTTAGTTATTCTACCATTTTTACCTTTATTGGATTTTGAGTTTGAAGGGATGAACAAAGTGTTGAAATAGTACGTGCATGTTTATATTGTGTTGATAAGGAAGGAAGGTATGTGTATATTGAAAGACTATGGAAAGCTAATCCTAACAAAGTCATGCAAGTAACTGCATTGCAGGAATTCCAATAGTTAAAAATAGGTATGTCACATTCTCTTGTTTTATGCCATTTGATGTTATGTGGGTATGTTTGTTTTGAAAATAAGAAACAGGAAATCAAAATGTAAAAGTAGTTGATTATTTTCTTGAAAGAAACTTGTCATGCAATTGCATTGAAAATACTGGAAACATATTGCAAAGGTTCTAGAAACGTAAATATAAACTTTAAATTGTAAGAGCTAATTGAAACGAATCATGTTTCCACAGTTCGGTTTCTTCTCCTTCATTGCTACAAGCACTACCTTGGCATCACTTTTGTTGCAACATTGAGGGTAGGTTGGGCAGATTCAACATTTTCTTCAACTCTAGAAAAGCTATTAGGTAGAAGCTATAACAATTAATCTTACGATCAACTATATTTTTTTTTTGTTTTTTAGTTTTAAACCCAAGCAATACCAAAAAAAATGTTGCATACCTCAGGAGCATCTTGATTGTTTTCTATTAACGTTGTCGCTTTCGTCATGTGTGAAACGGTGAATGATTGATGACTTGATGAGAAATTATAGGAAGTTACTTTTGATCAAACACCACAAACCTTGCAACTCACCACCATCTTCAACAGATAATTCCACTCTACGCTTGAAAAAAAAACACATACCGAATAGGAAATCTAGATTAAAACAACATATGAGATTATTTTAAGAGATGTTAAACTGGGTGAAAACACGAAAAAACCTTGCAATCCCGACAGTGTTACTATCAGCACAAAATGTGCAATGAAGCGATTCAGATGTCAGTTTTAATTTTTTAAAGAATTTGACACATGCTACATAGGTCCAACATCTGTCATTCAAGATATCAGCCATGTTTACTTCACAAACGAAATGACTTTTTGCAATTGAATAGAATTAAACATTAACACGTCAACACCCTGTTAACGACTTGGTTATTTGTGTTATTGTTTTCATACCATCCTTTATGCCTTCCTTAATGCTGTGGGGGGGATATTGGAGATATAAACATTTAGGTAAGGATTAGATTTACATTTACAATGAAACAGAAAATAGATTTACCTCTCTGCATAAGCCGTAACAAGTGAAACTTCACCGTCAAAATAGAAGCGGTTGGCTGAAGTGATATTTAGATAAAGATTACTTACTCAAAATAAAGCATTTGTAAAAATGCACGGGACAACATTCTAACTTATAATTAGATTGAACAAACATATAATAGAAATATACTAACTGGAAAGAAAACATACCAGCCACAAACTTGGATATAACACTTCTAACCAAAATCATTGAAGGATGTCTTTTGAAATTCTAACAATTTTGCACATAACTCATTTGCCTTTTGGTCTCATGTTGTGATATTGATATCCATTCCTTTATTGTTATTTTAAAAACCTAGAAATCTAGTCATAGGAATAACCAAATTTATAAATTCAATTTGATGGATTATTAACCCAAGCATTTGTAGGCACAACATAATACGGGGTTACGGATATGTTTTCATTACTGGAATCTTTAACACCAAATACACAACCAATAAATTCTATAAAACGACACATATATGATGACTAATATATGCAAAACATCATAAAAGAGGGTAGTTTTCCTTATATAACTAAAAATCTAGAAGAGAGATGCTTTTGTTTGCCAAATTAGTAAGCTTATCATATGTGGATGCGGGAAAACCTCGTGAGGAATTTTAACAACTTCCTTGGCAACCTCTATCAGTTTTGTTAAGGCAATAAAGCGTACGAAAACTTACAAATCAGTTAGCCTATAGTTGGCATTACTACGGACATTATCAATTCTTTTAAACAACCGAATACTTCTTTCTTTGAGGAATGATGCATAAAGACTGTAAATATTGGTATTTATCATCCCTTGTAGCAAAGTAGCTTGCAAAAAAAATTAGAAACAAATAAGAGTGTGATAGAACATAAGCTTTATGAAGAATATTCAAACAGATCCATAAAAAAGGGAAACCAACTTTTTCATCTATAAGAAGACATTCCATCCGCATAATTTGTCCGTTTTTTTTTGTTTCTTACTTTCCAAACACGAAATACCCTACCAATTATTTGCTACATACTGCGATGAAAAATTATTTGTTTAAACTTAAGCGTTAGGGGTAAGGTTGTGTTTCTTATTGCAGACAAAAGCCATGGTGATAAGAAAACAAAGGTTTTTAAGGTCTGGTTTGTATTGCAAGAAAGTGTGCATTGTGCTTCAAAATATGAGAATGGGTTTTATAGGAAAGAAGAGTGTAACAATGTGTTGTTTCATTTTTTAAATTTATGACTCATAGTAATGTGTTAGTGGGATTGTTATAGCATATTAATTTTGGATAGTATATTAAAACAAAAAAAATCAATTAAACAATGTGTTTGAGAGGAGTGGGGAACATGAGATGTAAATGCAAATAATGGGAAATAAAGACTATTTTCTTAAGTTAACATCATTAGTATGTGCAACATGTTGATAACTTGACATTGGCTTCAATGGTTGTCTAGATTGTGTAATTTGTTGTTGGAACTAGATGTGCCAGAATCATCATTTTGAGTTGAATGAGAAGATGAGGTTTAAAGTGAATTTGTTGGAAATAAAGAGTATTAATTTGATGATTTCAATCGATCATCTATAGCATAATTCTCTAAGAAGAGGTTGTTGTCTCTTAAAGGAGATGGGGTTCCCATATTACTGGAACAAAAACTGCGTGTCATAGTAGAAAACGCAAAATTGGTCCTACGTGTCTGTTTTTTAGGCTGACGTACAACATATTATCCATAAGTTATGACCAACCTTTCGGAAATCTTTAACTGTTATGGTGTGTCTGACAGGTCCAGCAAGAATTTGGATTCTTAACAACTAGTGCTGGAGATTTGTGAATCACAAGTTATTGAGGAATGGTTATCGTTATGGCTATCAAGTGCGTTGAGTCGCCACAAGCACAGTAGATTAGTAAAGACATGATGAAAAGAGGGTTTTGTTGTGTTGGACCAATTGTCATATGTTCCTTCTTGTAGGTTGATCTGGTTAATCTCAAGTAATAATTTACCTAGACTAACATTTCCGCAAGAATACGGATCGTATAGTACCAGGGTCGAACACAAGGAATTGATGCAACTCTAAAGCTAGTAACTAATGAATAAGACGTGTGAAATCAAAGAGTGAATGGGAATGTGAATGAAAACTAAACTAAACTAATGAACAGAATGACTCAACGACTAAACACCATAGGTATCGAGAGTTGCACAACGATGCAACGAACTTATAACAAGATCATTGGTCTTAGATACTATCACGAGTTCAGGGAATTCAAGCTCTTAATAGGAACTGACTGGCGTAGACTTGTCCACTATCTAGCATGCATATACCAATATATCTATTGCGTATCTCACCTACATAGACGCATTAAGACTGCTATCCTAATCCCTAGATTCAATCGATCGACCTGGCGTAGATTCTAAACCGATTAAATCCTAAATCATGGCTAGATTCCAAAGTCTAATCCCCTGGCGTAGATTCATTAGACTTCTATAATCATCCATTCGAGTGG
>CM071876.1:4979318-4989556 GCA_036759665.1 Gynandropsis gynandra
GCACAACGATGCAACGAAGTTCTAACAAGATCATTGGTCTTAGATACTATCACGAGTTCAGGGAATTCAAGCTCTTATATAGGAACTGACTGGCGTAGACTTGTCCACTATCTAGCATGCGTATACCAATATATCTATTGCATATCTCACCTAATAGACGCATTAAGACCGCTATCCTAATCCCTAGATTCATTCGATCAACCTGGCGTAGATTCTAAACCGATTAAATCCTAAATCATGGCTAGATTCCAAAGTCTAATCCCCTGGCGTAGATTCATTAGACTTCTTAATCATCCATTCGAGTGGCGTACAGAAATGAAAGCATTAAAAACAACCAATCAATCTGAAAACGATCAAATACCGAATTCATTCATTCAAGTGGCGTACAAGAACAAAAGCGTTAAGAACCACCAAGCATTAAGAACAAGACTTCATTACATATTGGCAATACTCTCTAACCCATGGTTGTGGATCTACTCGGACATGAACTCAGAAAACGAAACACAAAAGATAACTATATTCAACATTGATAAAGAATGAGATTCCTCCCTATTCATATACCGACGTCTTCAATAGCTCCTCCATGCTTCGGATCCCTTGTTCCGTCCTTCTCCCTCCTTCTCTATGTCTCTCCAAGTGTGTCCTCTAATGTCTCCTCACGTCCCCCCTTTTAGTCTAGTACGAATCCTAGCTTTAAAAGGTCTCTTTTCTCATTAATTGGCTGTTCTAAAATGAAGGAGTTTGTTGAGAAAAAGGTGGACCCGAGCGGGCACAACCTCTACCCGCTCGTGCAGTCCATTAGCCCGTGCGTGCATGACTTGAAACCTGGTCGGGCTGGCATGCCCGATCGTGCATCCTTTGTGCCCGAGTCGGGCAAACTCTCGGCGAACTTCTGGTCCAATTTGCAGCCCGATCGGGTGCACAAACACAGCCCGAGCGGTCACACTTCATGCCCGAGTATGTACACTATCAAATGTTGTTTCCGCTCCTTTCGCTCGATGCTTGAGTGTTTGATTTGCTTTCATGGCCTTGCACAAGTTGTACCTTGTCATTCAATCACGTTTTTGGGGTTGAATTTCCGTAATCTCTCGTGTTTCGCTTCATGTCTTCGTTTCCTATACAAAACACGAAATGTAGATGAAGTCCTCGAATAAACTCGATAAATCGGTGAAATATAAGAAATCTAATCAAAACTAGACCTAAGAATCATGTAAATACTACGACGGATTACGTGTTATCATAGGTCTCTGGTATTGTTAATGATCACCTCACGAAAAGCTTTTGATACCACTTAGCGTAGGAAATTAGTTTGAATCTTTGGTTAGATTTTACGCATGTAAATAAATAGTGGAAAACAGTTCCAAACACGTAGGTTCATTTTGTATATATCTTCTGCCAGATATTGCTAGAAACTATTTCTTCTTGTAGGTATCTGGTTATTGTTAACGATCACCTCATGAAAATCTTCAGATACCACTTACAAAATGAACAAAAACATACCTAAACCCTGAAAATTAACCATAAAGAGAAACTAAATGTTATACTTGAGAGGATTATGTATTCCAATTTGTATATTATTTGGTTAGTATATCAAAAGATTGCTTCTTCGGTAGGAAGCTCTTTGATGATTTCAATCGATCATCTATATTCTCCGAGAAGAGGTTGGTGTCTCTGAAAGCAGACGAGGTTCCCATATTACCAGAACAAAAACTGTGGCCACGACAGAAAACGTAAAATTGGTCCTCAAGATCGATTTTTTATGCTAAAGTGCAACATATTCTTGACAAGTTGTGACCAATCTTTCGGAAATCTTTAACTGTTGTGGTGTGTCTGACAAGTCCAGAAAGAATTTGGATTCTTAGCAACTAGTGTTGGAGATTTGTGAATCACAAGCTGGTTAATACATGTTAAGTCACCAAAAGCAAAGTAGATTAGCAAAGATATGATGAAAAGAGGGTTATGTAGAGTTGGACCTACCGTCATATATTCGTTCTTGCAGGTCTCCGGTATTGTTAACGATCACTTCATGAAAAGCTTCATATACCATTTAGCATAAGAAATAAATTTGAATATTTGGTTAAGTTTTACGCATGTAAAATAGATTACGGGAAAAAGTTCCAAACATACGGGTTCATTGTGTACATATCTTCTACTAGATATTGCTGGAAATTGTTGTTTATTGTAGGTATCTGGTATTGTTAACGATCACCTCACGAAAAGCTTCAGATACCACTTAGCATATGAACAAAAACATTCCTGAACCTTGAAAATTAACTATAAAGAAAAAACCTATGTTATACTTGTGATGATTATGTATTCAGTTTGTATATTATTTTGTTAGTATATTAAAAGATTGCTTTTCGGTAGGAAGCTATTTGATGATTTTGATCGATCGTTTGTAGCACAATTCTCCGAAAGTATATTGTTTTCTCTTAAAGCGGATGGAGTTCCCATATTATCGGAACAAAAATTACGTACCATAGTAAAAAATGCTTAATTGGTCCTCAAGGTTAGTTTTTTATGCTAAAGTTCAACATATTCTCCACAAGTTATGACCAGTCTTTTGAAGATCTTTATCTATTGTGGTGTATCTGATCCAGCAAGAATTTGGATTCTTTAGTAACTAATTATAATGCTGGAGATTTGTGAATTACAAGCTATTGAGGAATAGTTATCGCTATCACCATCAAGTACCTGTTAAGTCGCCAAAAGTAGAGTAGATTAGCAAATATATGATGAAGAGATGGTTATTTTGCGGTGTACCTACCATCATTTATTCCTTTTTGTAGGTCTTTGGTATTTTTAACGATCGCCTCACAAAAAGCTTCAGATACCATTTAGCGTAGGAAATTAGTTTGAATCTTCGGTTAAGTTTTAAGCGTGTAAAATAGATTGCTGGAAAAATTCCAAACATGCAAGTTCATTTTGTATATATCTTCTACTAAATATTGCTGGAAATTGTTCCAATTTTAACGTGTGGGGTGAACAACAAGAGCAAATTGTGTTACAACCGGGTATGAATTAACATATTTCATATTGACGGCTATGCGGAGGGTGGGGACAGAACAAATGGTTGAAGATATTGCTAGATAAAGTTACAAACACACAGGTTCATTTTGTATATATTATTTGCTACAAATTGAGGTTCTTCTCTACGCAAATGTCACGCGTGGAGTCTACTGCAAGGGCATAGTGTATTACGGCATTGGAAAATGTGTAGGTCGATCTTATATGACTTGAAGAGGGTATGAATTAGCATATTCCAGAATGATCTTTATGCGGAGGGTAGAAGACACGACAAATGGTTGAAGATATTGGTGGAACAACTTTTCAATTTGTCTACGTAAATCTCACATGTGGGTTGAACAGCAAGAGCAAAGTGTGATATGGCATTGCTGTGTAGGTTGACCTGATATACTTAGAACCGAGACTGTACTTTACCAATTGCAGATCTAGTATTTGTTGATTATAATTTTGTAATTTAGTTGTGTGAATGTGAGATGTTGGGTGAATATAGTTGGTTACAACAAATATGTTGAGAAAAAATGACAATGAAAAACATTTTGTTACAAAATTACATTAAAGATCTATAATAACAATCTGTTGAGTTATAACAAATGTATATAAACTACAACCAATTACATTTGAATTAAAAAAAAGATAGGCAGAATGCAGATGCTCCGCCTCCGTCGAAAACCAGCTACAATGGTGGAGTTCCAATAGCAGGCCTACATAAATCATGATATTGTGCAACCATTCTATATATGTTCACTAGAAGTCATCTTCAATGGTCCAACTCCAATAAACAATCCAATTGATCAGGAATTTCTGGGATATCTTTGTTGTTTCCAATGTTAAAAATTGTAGCCACCTGAATCCAACAATGTGAAGCAACTTAAGTCAATGAACCGATGAGCTCAAATGATAAATTATGTTCTTGGTTTCATACCCCTTCGTAATGTGTCCAAGGCGGCTTTGTTTTCGTCATTCCAAGAATTGTACATCCCAAACTCCATATATCTACGACAAGATTGTAGTCATTCGTGTTGATCACAACCTATGATTTAGGAGAAAATTAAACACAAAAATCGCAATAAATTTTCATCAATACACAAGAACATAATCTTCTCCCAATACTAGAAAGCGTTGCTTATCCATAAACATAATAGGCACATGAAAAAAATAGCTCAGATGCCATCCAATGTGGTATTCCTTTGAAAGAAAGCATGGAAGAACATATTGTTATCTATTTCATGAAGACATTATCAACATCTCATCAAACACTATATATGGCATGCCATTGTAAAATAATTCAGGCCAGAATTAGGTTTTATATATCAAGTATGTTAAGATATTTGGACTCAGCAAAATATGTCATATGGATAACAAATATGGACTCAATAAAATATATCTGCAGAGATCTTTGATTAAACACAAATAATGGCAATATTAAGTGACATGAGACTACTTACTATTCCATGTTTGCTGATGATATCAAGAAAAATATGAAATTGTGGAGAAATATAGAAAGATGAGACTTTTATCTAATCATACACCAAACCAAGATAATTAATGATCTGAACCAGAATTAGAAAAGACCAATCATCGGATACCGATTTGAGCAATCTTCCACTCGCAACCTACAAGAAAGTGGAAGGGTGTGATTTGAACTCGCACCAAAATTCATATTCCTAGAACATTGGTAAATTATGGAACTCACAACTCCAATAATAGATGGAAGGCAACCTCTGTACAACGCTTTTGGTCCTTCCTTCATAGGAGACATATTCTCCAATGATAAATAACACATGGATTGATATAAGAGGGAGAAAAATGGTAATACACACAATATAGATATGCTCGCAACCATAATTGGTAAGATTTTTCTATATAAGATTGTCCAATTCAGTTGCAATTGTATTTGTTCACAATAATCAATATCAAGTAATCTTTAAAAGAAAATATCCAGAATTAAAAGCCTTCCATATCCATTGAATTATTGAGAATCGAAAAAAGAAAAAAAAAACAAGAAAGGGATGTTACATGCTAGGTCGTGGGTGTCTGGAAGTTGATTCAGCCGGAGTCGTACGAAGCAGGTCTCAGCCCATGTAGAATGTCGTGTTTTCTTATGTATGTTCACAATCATCAATATCAAGTAATCTTCAAAAGGAAATAGACATAATTAAAAGCCTTTCATATCTATTGCATTATTGAGAATCGATAAAAAACGATGAAATGGATGGTTACCTACTAGGCCACGGTTGCCCGAAAGTTAATCCGGTCGGAATCGTACGAAGCATGTCTTGGCCCATGTAGAATGCTACGTCTTCACCGTTGCATCTTCCTCTCACCTATTCATAACCACTACGCATCGCGAAGAAAAAAAAAGTAAAAAAACTTACCATAGATCGAGCGACTCTGGAAATCTCGGTGAAGGTATCATGTAACCCCAGTCAAATATCTCTTATCAGTTGATCCCTTCGCCTTCTTAACCCACGAATATCACCTCCTATCGTACGAAGCAGGTCTTTGGCCATGTAGAATGCTATGTCTTCATTTGATGCATCTTCCTCTCCCCCATTCATAACCACTACGCATCGCGAAGAAAAAAAGCAAAAAACTTACCATAGATCGAGTGGCTCTGGAAATCCATTTTCGGTGAAGGTATCGTGTAAAAACCCCAATGAAGGTCTCTTCAGTTAATCCCTTCGCCTGCTTGACTTACGAATATCACCTGGTTACCCTAAACGTTCGACTATGTTTAAAATCCAAATGAAGTGACCTTAAAATTGGTATTGTGTAAAATACTCAATCAAAGTCTCATATAAGATGATCATTTCGCTTGCTCGACCCACGAATATCACCTCCGATCATTTGATCCCTTCGCCTGCTCGATCCACGAATATCACCTGGTTATCCTAAACGCTATACTCTGTTTAGAATCTAAATAAAGCAACCTTAAAATCGATATCATGTAAAAAACCCAATCAAATGGCTCCTATGAGTTGATCCCTTTGGCCGCTCGACCCACGAATATCACTTCTGATCAGTTGATCCCTTCGCCTGTTCAAGCCACAAATATCACCTGGTTACCCTAAATGCTCTACTCTGTTTGGAATCCAAATAAAACGACGTAAAATCATATTGTTTAAAAACCTAATCGAATGTCTCTTATCAGTTAATCTCTTTGTCTGCTTGACCCACGAATATCACCTCATATCAGTTGATCCCTTCGCCTATTCGACCCACGAATATCATCTAGTTACCCTAAATGCTCTGCTCTATTTGGAATCTAAACGGCCTTAAAATGAGATTCTACTAAGGAAAAGGGTTGTACAGATGCTATGAGGTTGATTCAAAGAACCAATTAAAAGCAATTAAAACAAAAAACAATTCATTGTACAAGAAGAGGAGAAGGGTACAAAGAATAAAACCTTTGTTTTGTCTTTTCATACTATAAAGATATTTTTTTCTCCCTTTATTGACATGGAAACCTAAGAGAAGAAGAAAAAATACTACTTTTATACAATAGATTTAAAATTTATATCCTAATATTTATAATAAATAATATATTATTTATTAATTTATATATAATTGGTATATTTATATTTGATTCTTTCAAAATTTAGTAACATATTTGTGTTAAAATCACCGGTACACCAAGTTTCAAAATTCCCGGTCAAAGGCAGTTAAGTGTAAATTACCGGTACGAAAAAATAACCGAGTCGGCAAAAGAAGGGAATTTGTCGGGTAGTGGGAACCGTAAAGGAGGAGCTTCCACGTCGGCGGGCCAAATGTCGACGACCCACTTCTTGCGTACACCTTTTCTATCTCTCGCACGCAAGCGGCCGTTTTCAGTCGCTTTAGGACACACTAATCACAATTTTGTTTTTGCTTTAAAAATTAATTAAACACCCCAAATATTTATTAACATTATTAAATCCAAAGTATGAGGTTAATTTGAAAGCGATTGTGGTGCATGATGGGCTCAAGAGTTCGACAGTTGGTGATATCCGCGAGATAATCATTATATGAATTTGAATATGTTTCGTATAGTATAATGATGAATATTATTGGAATCCGTCAAATGAAAATATTTTGAAATACAAATATACACAAAATCGAGATTCAGGTTTAATTATGCTTGAGTATCAATATATTAAAAAAACCATGGAAATAAATAAAAAATATATGATTTATTCAAATGATATATATATATATATTCTAATTTAATATTTAAATCCAGAAATGAGTATTTATAATAATAAACTGAGATTATAGAAATTTCATATATTTTCGATATTAATAAAATAAAATTCAAACCCTAATCCGTGAATAAACCACGAGTATTTTAATTTTGGAGATATATTGGAATAAAATTTTAGGTTATGTGAATTATGTAGATAATTTGCTTACCTGGACGGGCTTTGTCGGCTAAAATTAAATTTATAAATCAGAAAAGGATATATAATTATTAGCTAATAATATTATATATAATCAGCGTGGAGGCCGAGCCACAGACGTCATTTCTAGCCGCCAAACCGGAACTCATCCTTCTTTTGTCCTATCTCTCTCTATATATATATATATATATATGCGTACACATATACACAAAGAGGGACGTAGAACGATGGAGGCGGAGAATTTACCAGCGAGTTCGGCTACGGCGGAGGGGAAGAAGACGCGGCGGAGCCAGACGGATAGGCCGTACAGAGGGATAAGGATGAGAAAGTGGGGGAAGTGGGTCGCTGAGATTAGGGAACCAAACAAACGATCGAGGATTTGGTTGGGGTCTTACTCCTCCGCCGTCGCCGCCGCTAGAGCTTACGACACCGCCGTATTCTACCTCCGTGGCCCATCCGCGCCTCCTCTTCGCGGGGGAGGATAGCGGCGGAAGCGGAGAAGATATGTCGGCGGCGGTGATACGGAAAAAAGCGGCGGAGGTTGGAGCCAGAGTCGACGCAGCAGTCCGGTTGGGTCAAGCGACGGACTCCACCGCGCCGTGTAGGGCCGAGGAAAAACCGGACCTGAATAAGTTGCCGGAAACTGGGAGTTTTTGAGGTGAATAAAAATCCGAACAGGTTGATAATGAACAAGAAACCTTCGATTCACAAACACTTGTTCAGATTTTTTGGTTTTCATATATTTTTATGTTCCAAAGACTTTGGTCTTCATGTAGAGTTCATAGAATCTATAGTTGCAGTTCTATCTAGAGTTTGGTCGGATATGCCCGGAGACAGAATCTTGAAGCAATGGTTCTGTTTAACTCAGGCAAAACAGTTATATATATGTGTATATATATATCGATGCTTATATATGAAATTTATTTATAACATCTGATAGATTGGCCGATTATTTTTAATATGGTTTACCATTATTTTGATAAGTATATAGATCATATTAAATTAACATGATTTAGTGTATTATTCAAATATATTATTCAAATATATTATTCCAATTGTGAATAATTCAAAATCATATATACTTGTTTTAAATTGATCCGAGGAAAATTATCATAAACGCATTTGCATTTATTTGGAGAACTGTGGTCGGCTTAGTTGAAAAGTTCAAATTTCTTATTTATATTTATTAAATTTTCACTTAAAGTAAGAATATAGCCAAGTGGTGGTATTACCAAACGAATAAGGAACATATAGTAAAGATAAGGTAGAATTTAATGCATATTATTATTATTCAGTACTCTAAATTTTGTAGTTTAGTTCCGTTTAGGTGGTCGATAATTGTGCATCCCGTTGATTTAGATATTGATTATTAAATTTTGATTTAAAAAAAATAATATCATTTTAAATTTTTTTTACAAAATATAACATTAAATTAAAATAGATAAATTTATCATTGTCATAATACCAATATTTTAAAAAATAAAAAAATAAAATTGATTTCAAATGAATAAAAATTAAATAAAATCTAAACACAGATTAATTTGATATAAAACGATTGTCAACCGTCCAACTAATGTTTAACAATTTTTAAAACATTAATATCATATGATTGACAGTTTTTTGTGTTACATTAAACAAATGATTAATGATTTTAAAATATAATATAATATTTGAAATTATAAAAAACTACAACCCTTATATATATATTAACAAATATTTATATAAATTTTTATATTATCTTTGGAGTTTGATAGATACGAATTTATTATTTAATATGACGACTTAAATATAGATGAAGCAGAGATTTTGTCTTTTTCAATGAATAAAATTGAATGGACATATATTTATTTGTCAAAGTAATTTCATTAAATCTTTAATCACACTTTCTGATATATCACATATGAAAATGATACAAAGATGAATAAGACACCGATATTTGATAGCCATTCAATAGAATGTGATTGATTAGCAATTGCAATGAATAAAATACACGAAGTCATATATTTTTCTTTGACATAAACATATTTAAAAAGGGCGGAATATCAGAAATACCCTCAAAGGGCTAAATCACTTCAAAAATACCCTTCTCCAAAATAATTATTAAATCCGAAAAATAAAAACTGAATAAAAGACAAATTTGCCCTTAACGTTCGAACGTGGAAAAATGGAAGTTCGGCAGTTTTTCGACGTGAAAAACTGCCGAAAACGAGAAAGCCGAACAGTTTTTCACCGTGAAACCTATTTAAAAGTTGATAGCAAGAAAGAAATAAGTGATTTCGAACTTGAGAGGGAACGATTTGAAGTTGGCGAACGATTTGAAGTTGGCGAGAAGGAAAATGGCTAGAATCAGCAGCATCACTGGCGAAGAGAGCACGAGTCAATCTTCAATGGCGTCAATAAGTGTAAGTAATTCGATTTCTAGGGTTTTGCAAGCTTTCGAGTCACAAGGGTCAGTGTCAGTGAGTCGGTTAGGTCGCAAGGGTCGCAGGAGTTGCATGAACATCTTCGACTCCGTGAGTCGATTGAGTAGCAAGGGTCGCAGTAGTTTCATGACCATCTTAGACTCAGTTTATTGATTTGAAACGGGTGAGTGTCAGTGTCAGTGAGTCGGTTAGGTCGCAATGGTCGTTTGAGTGTCGCGGAGTGTCTGAGGGTCGTTTGAGTCGCATGGGTCGCACACGTCGGTTGAGGGTCGCACGGGTCGGTTGCGTCGCATGGGTCGGTTGAGTCGCATAGGTCGCTTAGGTCGGTAGAAGTATAATGTATTCGTAATTGGTCATTTTGCAGGAAAAAGGGACTAAGAGGAAGGAGTGCGTGAGTGATGATGATGCTGAT
>CM071876.1:4996599-5017202 GCA_036759665.1 Gynandropsis gynandra
ACAAGGGTCGCAGGGGTCCAAGGGTCGCAGAGGAACAAGGGTCGAAGATGGACAAGGGTCGCAGGGGTCCAAGGGTCGCAGAGGAATAAGGGTCGCAGAGGGACAAGGGTCGCAGGGTCAAACTGGGTCGCTGGGTCGAACTGGGTCGTAAAGTCACAGGGGTATTTTGGGAATATCAACATTTATACGGGTACTTTTGAAGTTAGAAATTTTTTCTTTTCTGGGAAGGGTATTTTTGAAGTGTTTTAGCCCTACGAAGGTATTTTTGAAGTTACCCCTCTAAAAAATCATAAAATAAGTATATAAAAAGTGGGATTCTAAATATACGATCAACATGTTGAAGAAAATTTATATTATAAAGATTTTTTTTATTATTATGAGAGCTATTGCAAACCCATTTCGTCCGTCTGTTGTGGGATCTATTGTTATGATTTCAATCCATGATAACGATAAATGTATTTATACATTTAAAAATATTAATGACGAGATCGAGACTGAGAAAATTAGGTTTCCTCGTATTTGTTGGTGCATTGAAGGAGACAACGAAAAATGATTTTTGTTGGGTTGATTTGGAGTGCGGAAGAGTGTTTTTATTAATCCAATTTGAGATCTAGTCATATTTAATGATTGTTTTTTTTAGTTTCAACGACGAAAAGATTTAGAAACGATTTCGTAATACCTTTTGCGTTGTACCTGTGATTGTCGGATGTGATAGACTTGATAGCACAAGCCCTCTACGTGTATCCACGCCGAGATCGGATCTGCTTTCCAACCGTTGGTGCAGAATTCTCCGTGAACGGAACTGTTTCGTTCTTCGTTTTCTCTATGATAGCTTTTAGGGTTTATGTCTTTGATTTTCGTGCTTAAGAAAAACAATAACGAAACCTATTTTGCGTTTCTTAAATAATTATTAATTTTTAATAATTATAACTTAAACCCTAGACTATCGGAATATTACATAATAGGGATAATACTTTCAATCTCCCATTTGCCTTTATGTAATATCTCAAACAGTCGAAGTACATGTATCTCTATACACATATTTGCCCGTACAATCTGATGTACTAACCCCAAAAGAAAACCAAATACAATTATATTCTTCGGTGCTAGCAGATGAATATAATTGTATTCCACACTGATTGTCTAACAATCACAAGCAGATGTCGAGACACTCGTATGTGTGACCTCGTAGGTTTATCACTAAACTGGTAGCCAATTAGTCTTCATTAATTAACTAATCGAGGTTGGCGTCTAGCAACACTCCCCAACAACCGGATCGCGTGAAGTAACATTGTTACTCATTTGAGTAATAATCTTACCCAAAACGAACCAGGGTGAAGTTGACGTTAGTATTTCCTTCCATCTTTACAGCTCTGGATGCATCCTAGGCATGGTCATGACTGTCAGCCTTACGGATCATCAACTATGTCTCATGTCAATCATAAATGACTGATGAATGAACCTGAGAAACACCTTTCTTCATTCATTCAATGTACTCTGGCCAGAGATTCGTACAGTCATTGTGATTACTGACAACATAGAGCTCAAACTCTTACCAAGAGTTGATGGATCCCATCTTGATCAGTCACTAACGACACAAATATATAATTATTCTCAATATCTATTCAAATAGTACTCTAAGATACTAGGTGTCCAGAATCAAAGAATAATAAATGAGATGCTAGTTACTATGCTGATCTCAAGTCTAAGGAAAGAAATATCTAACTATCTCAAGAAATATTAATGACAGTTCATTGGTTATTTAACCATTAAGCATTTATCCCTTTAGGTCAGTTCAGTGATCACATCATCATGTGTATCACCCATATATGTGATTCAATAAAAGAGATCTACTGATTCCTATCACCATAGAAACTTATCACATACATGTTGTTCTTTCCGGATCACTTTAGTCCGAGTAGTGATCCTACGAACAAAAACAATTCAGATTAAATCATACCAAAAACTTGACTCTCTTTATTATGAACTCTATACATAATGTCAAGTTTCAGATTTAATCTTGGACTCTATCATATACTTAAGAAAATTCATCAAATGAAAATAATGCCATATATTATTAAAAATGAAATCGATGTCTAAATTACAACTCACTACATGTCTATAAACTAATGTCAGCTAGTCATCTCTCTCAATACGATCTTTAGCTTATGCTTGTCAAACTCCTTTAACCCAAGCGCCTTCGTGAAAGGATCTGCTGCATTTTCCTTTCCATCCACCTTTTGGATTTGCACGTCCCCACGCGTTATAATCTCTCGTATCAGGTGAAACTTCCGCAGAACATGTTTCGATTTCTGATGAGACCTTGGTTCCTTCGCCTGAGCAATAGTTCCGGTGTTATCACACAATAAAGGAACGACTTCCTTTATCGAAGGTACCACACCAAGTTCATCTATGAACTTTCTCATCTAAACCGTTTCTTTAGCTGCTTCGCAAGTCGCTATATATTCTGCTTCAGTCACCGAATCGGCTATAGTAGCCTGTTTGGAACTCTTCCAATTTACTGTGCCTCCATTCATACAAAACACATAGCCTGAAATGGACCGCCTGTCATCCTTGTCTATCGAGAAACTCGCATCAGTAAATCCTTCTAACTCAAAGTTAGAACCACCATAAATGAGGAACTAGTCCTTAGTCCTTTGTAAGTACTTAAGGATGTTCTTAATAACCTTCCAGTGTTCCTCACCAGGATCTGCCTGATATCTACTCACTACATTTAGTGTGTAGGCTACGTGAGACCTAGTACACGTCATGGAGTACATGATGGCTCCTACTGCGCTAGCGTAGGAAAGCCGACTCATGCGTTCTCTTTCTTCCGGGGTCTTAAGACAATCCTCCCTAGAAAGAGAAATTCCAGTGCCTATCGGTAGATAGCCCTTCTTGGAACTTTCCATGTTGTATCATCTTATGATACTGTCAATGTACTGGGATTATGAAAATCCAAGCAACCTCTTCGATATATCCCTATATATCTTTATTCCCAGAATATAGGCTACTTCTCCTAGATCCTTCATGGAGAACTGATCAGACAACCATGACTTTGTCTCTTGCAACGTCGGAATATCATTTCCCATGAGCAATATGTCATCCACATAAAGCACAAGGAAGACAACTGTGTTCCCACTAAACTTCTTGTACACACAAGGCTATTCATCACATCTAACAAAGTTGAACTTTTCAACTGCCTTGTTGAAGCGAATGTTCCAACTTCGAGAAGCTTGCTTGAGTCCATAAATAGACCTCTGAAGCTTGCATACCATATGACCTTGAGTCGGTGACGTGAAACCCTCAGGTTGAGCCATGAAAACCTCTTCCTAGAGCTCTCCGTTAAGGAAAGTTTTTTTCACGTCCATCTGCCAAATCTCATAGTCATATTACGCCGCTATCGCAAGCAGAATCCGAATAGATTTGAGCATTGCCATAGGGAGAACGTTTCTTCATAGTCAATCCCTTATCGTTGACTATACCCCTTGGTAACTAGACGAGCTTTATAGGTCTCTACCTGCCCGTCTGCTCCAATCTTCTTCTTGTAAACCCATTTACAACCGATCAGTCTGGAAGTCTGTGAAGAATCAACCTAAGTCCATACTTTGTTGATCTTCATAGATTTCATCTCGGATTCCATGGCTTTCCACCATTTCTCAGAATCTGAGCCTTGTATAACCTCTTGGAAAGTCAACGGATCGTCATCTCTATGACCGACCACGTCCTCTTACACCATAAGATTAAGTATGTCAGGTGCACGTCGAGAACGTGTTGACCTTCTCAAGAAAGGTTGTGTAGTAGGTTCAACCTGCACTAGGATATCTTGTTGGACTTGTTCCTGAACTTGTTCCTGAACGGGCACTGTTACTTCAACATTTGAAGTTGAAGCGCCGGAGCCTAACACTGTATCACCCGGCCAAGAACGCTCATTTGACATCTCATGTCCATGAGCTTGTGTTGGTTCGTCGGGTTCTTGAATCTCGTCAAAAACTACTTCCCTGCCATGAATTCCTTCCTCAAGGAATTCCCTCTCAAGAAAGGTTGTCATTCTGACCACAAACACTTTGTACTCAGATGGGTGATAGAAATAATATCTCATAGTTTCCTTGGGATATCCTATAAACCTACACTGGTCAGACCTAGCATCAAACTTGTATAGCTGAAGTCTCTTAACGAAGGCCGGACAACCTCAAACCTTGATGTGTCTCAGGTTTGGTTTCTGTCCCTTCCATATCTCATATGGAGTCTTTGAGACCGCTTTAGTGAGAACTTTGTTTAAGATGTAAGCAGCTACTTCTAAATCATAATCCCACATGTTTATTGGAAGATCTGTGAACCCCATCATGGATCGCACCATATCTAATAAAGTCCGATTTCTCTTTTCGGACACAACATTATGTTGTGGTGTACCATGAGAAGTCCACTGAGACAAAATCTCATTTTGGCTTAGATAATCGAAAAATTCATGACTAAGATATTCACCACCCCAGTCAGATCTCAACACCTTGATACTCTTTCCGGTTTGTTTCTCCACTTAACTGCGGAATCTCTTGACTATTTCAAAGACTCGGATTTGTGTATCATCAAGAGCACAAATCCATATCTCGATATATCATCAGTGAACGTGATGAAATACAAATATCTACCCCTGGATTGAACTCTCATAGGTCCACATACATCAGTATGTATGAGTCCTAGGAGTTCTGTAGCTCTCTCTCTGGTTCCACTAAACGGAGATTTGGTCAGCTTACCAGTGAGACAGGACTCACAAGTTGCATATGATTCAAAATCAAAATGGTCTAGGAGACCATCTTTATGCAACCTGTTTATTCTATTCTCACCGATGTGACCAAGTCTACAATGCCAAAGGTACGTCTATCTTTGACGATCATCTACCTTTCTCTTATGGCCCGAAACATGCATGTTAATTGGTTCAATGTTAACATCAGGTAAGATATAAATCTCGTGTTTCAAATAACAATTCACATATACATCATCACCATGATAAACAGAGCAAATGTTATTACGAAAGACTGTTCGAAATCCACGTCTATCAAGCATAGAAATAGAAATAACGTTCGAAACAAATTTAGGAACGTAGTAATAGTCTTCTAACAACAAAGTCTTGCGCATATGCATTACAAGAGAAATTGATCCTACAGCTAGAGCAGCAACACTTGCGTCGTTTTCAACTTTCAGATTGAATTCTCCCTTCCTGAACCTCCTACTGATCCTCAGTCCCTACAACATATTGCAGACGTTAAAACTGCTAACGGTATCTAATACCTATCTAGATGAATTAATAGTGGTTAAAGAAATCATGAAAACATTTTTCATGAATGTCTTCATTGTTTCTTGCCCTTGAGAGATTGCAGGTATTCCTTGCAGTTCCTCTTCCAATGCCTTTTTTTCTTGCAGAAGAAACACTCGGCTTCTGATTGGTCGATCTTGGTGGCGCCGCCCTTTGCCGTGGTCACCCCAGTCTTAGGCGCGCTCTGCCTGGTCCTGGGCCTCTTCTTGCCCTTCCTCTTTTGATGAGAGGATTGTCCAAACATCAGCACAGATCCCGATCCCCTCTTCCAAATGGACATCTATTTCTCATACTCCGTGAGCATGTTGTGCATCTCATGTAACTCGACGTCCAACTTGTTCATATTGTAGTTGACCACGAACAGGGAAAAGGACTCCGGAAGTAAGTGCAAGATCATCTCCTACTGCATCTCTTTACAGAAGGTGTACCCCAGCTTCTCAAACTGTTCTATCAGACTGATCATTCGTAGAACATAGGGTCCCACAGGAGAGCCCTCCCTCACTCAGAACGGACTTGAACAACGTCCCTGACAGCTTGGACCTTACCATCCGACTCTACTCACAGAACATCTTCTTAAGATGCTCCATGATCTGCTTAGCATCCATATGCTCGTGTTATTTATGGAATTCGCCACTCATTGACGCCAAGATGAGGCACTTCACAGTTATGCACCTTTCCTCGTACTTGGTGTATTCACTAAAAGCCTCGTCATTCGCTGGGTCTGGCGCTGGAGGAGCCGGTTTGTCGATCACATCGATCAGCTTCTCATGTCTCAGCACCAGACGTAAATTGTGTTGCCATTCTTCGAAGTTCTCACCAACTAGCTTGTTGGTCTCGAGAATTGGACGCAAGTTGAACTGGGCCATTCTCACGGATCTGAAAGTGAAAGGAAAATTTACAACAGAGAGTTAGACATCGTATATATCATTAAGACATGTACTTCATCTAAATGATATATTTGCTAATTAATGTTACCATAACATTAGAAATCTTATTTCTCATTAGCATTAATCTATAACTATATGCCTGAGCCCCTTGGTGGTCAAGATGTTTCCCAAAAATATAAAATAGATTCTTTATAAATTTTATCCTCATAAAATTTATAGTGAATTTACTTCGGTTTTATATCACATAGTCACCTGGTAGTCAGGTCGTTTCTATCCGTATAGTTGAGTTCATCCTTCAGCTCATGGTCGGATAACAATTAAGTTCATGTCCCCTAGGTAGTCGAGACGTTTGGAATAACTAATTGTTCCCTCCCACTAGACATCTGATGTCACAGACGCATGAAACGAATTCTTCAACTACATACCTCATGTTAGTCAAGTCGTACCATGTAAACGAGAACCTATTCAAAACGTCAACGATGAAGGAAAAGCCTAACGATAAACAATTTATCGTTTAAGAACTCAATTATTAATTTTAAAATTAAAATTCTTTAATTTTAAATTATTTTATTTTATTTTTTTTCGCCTGCGGGTTACGCGCGCCCGCTCGGGCTCATGCGTCGCTTGCTCGGGCTCACAGAACCCTAGGGTTAGGGCTAGAGTTTCTGGAAAAACCTAGCCGCCGCCCTGGCCGCCCCTTCACCGGTCGTCCTCTCCGGGCGTGCAGGGCAGCCGGGCGTCGCGACCTTCGGTCAGGAAGTCCACTCGTCGTTCGACCTTTCTCCTGTGGGTAGTCTTCACCGCTCGAGCAATTGCGTTGCTCATGTGATTCGCCGACCGCCGTCGCACGTTCTCGGTCGACCGCGGTGGTTCAGAGCAGCACGCCACCCTTCGCCTATGACCGGCGTCGAACGCACGGTCGACTAGGGTTTCAGCTTTGCGGCTCTCCCTCCCAGCATCGTTCCAGTTTTGTGCGTCCGCGCCTATACGTTTTTTCGATCCGATTTTCACCAAAAATAAAAAAAACTAATCTTAAACAAACGACCAGACGCTCTGATACCACTGTTCGGTTGATTTGGGGTGTGGAAGCGTGTTTTTATCAACCCGAATAGAGATCTAGTAATGTTTAACGATTGATTTTTTCGGGGTTTCAACGACGAACAGATTTAGAAACGATTTCGTAATACCTTTTGCGTTGAACCTGTGATTGTCGGATGTGATAGACTTGATAGCACAAGCCCTCTACGCGTATCCACGCCAAGATCGGATATGCTTTCCAACCGTTGGTACGGAATTCTTCGATGAACGAAACTGTTTCGTTCTTCGTTTTCTCTGTGACGGTTTTAGGTTTATGTCTTTGATTTTCGTGCTTATGAAAAACGATAACGAAAACCTATTTTTCGTTTCTTAAATAATTATTAACTTTTAATAATTATAACTTGAACCCTAAATTATCGGAATATTACATAATAGGCATAATACTTTCAATTTTTGTGAGGGAAAAGAGTTTTTTGTTAGAGGTGAAACTTTGGGTTACCGATCCAAATCAAACTAAATTTTGTTCGATTTTGGAAGAATCCAACAAACACAAACAATCTAAATTAAATAAAAATACATCGTATCTAAATTATTCAAATTACCTAAACTCGAATAACTTAATCCAAATTAGAATCCAAATAATTTTTTAAAGTTAAAAATAAAATTAGAATCCAATAATTCGTTAAAAATAGTATTCAAATTATGTGAACAATCCTATCCAAATCCAAACTAAAATCCGAAAAATTTAATCGAATAATACCGAATCAATAACTATATGGAATCAAAATTCAACAAATCCGAACATGAAATACTTATGCTTCATTTTAGATTAAGAGTATCCATCGAAGGATAAGCCTCGAACGTTTCAAAATAACTCAAAGGGACTGAATAAGTAGTCTATTATTGAGCCCTTTTACATATTAGTTTGGGCCTAAGCCAATTTGCAAACGCATCACATTATATTTTAAAGCCCATAATCTCGTCAAAAGCCTCTACTCTTACTTTTTCTCTTGACAAAAAAAAATCAACATGTTATTATTTCTTATAAGATGTATAAATCGTGATTTTAACTTTTAAATTAATGATGTACGAAAAAGTTTGTTTTGTTTGAATTTAAAATGTGCACAAACAAGCCTTAACTTTTTTCGTAAAAAAATTGCTATAATAATCCAAATTATAATTAATATGAAAATCTTTCAAAATAAAAGTTTCAATAAAATAAAATTTTGAACTAATTGTCCTTAGATTTAATTTCTTTTTGTTTTCCTTAGATGTTTTGAGAGTTTCCTGAATTATTCAATGGTTAACGACAAGACATGGCCTGAAACTTTAATTTGGCCCTCCATGACAAATCACTTTGTCGTACTAAGCTTTCATGCATGCATGCAAAGACATGATATAAGTTTTATCTTGTTTAAAGAAAAAGTTAATCAAAGCACTTTGGTTTAGCGTCTGTATTATTCCTTGTATTTTAATATTATTTGTAAATATTATCATTTAATCTTTATATCGATCGAGAAATAAACAATAAATAATATATATATATATATGCATATAATTTTACGCTACGGAAAATTTTGGCAAGCTTGATCACTAATAAATATTATATTATAATAGAGAACTAATACAATATTATATTATATTGGACAAAATATGATATCTTTTTATTTGATAAGGTCATTTTCATAAACAATTCAGCTGATTAGTGCGGTATTATGTATATAATTATTATTATTGTCGATATCACTATATTCCTTGTCATGTTGTATGTACATAATAAGTTTAACAAACTTGACTTATATAATTAAATATAGATTTAAATAAAAATAATTTTGTTTTCTCATAATTTGTCTATTCGAGTTTAGATGATGTTAACAGTTTAGCAGATGTATTTATCCAATCACTTGAAAATAAATTCTGTAACTGGCAAACGAACTGAAAAAACACAAAAAAAAAGTTGAATGTCGTGAATTTTTATCCAAATTCAGACGAATCTCAACAAACGATTAAGTAAATAAGAAAATTTAATTGTTACTAAATTTGAAACTAAACCCAATTCAGTTTACCACAATATGCTTCAATTAAACGTGCCAAGACTTTATGGGAAACAATTAATCACGTTCTTTATGAAATCATCCACACTAATTACTAATTAGTTGCAAGGATTAATTAGTAATAAGTCAAATAAACAATTAATTAATAATAAATATATTAATGAAATCGCAGGTTCTCCTACATTTCTTGAACGAGTCTGAGTCTGTTCGCTACCTTCTCCTCTCTCTCTCTCTCTCTCTCTCTCTCTCTTCTGCTGTGAAATTCTTCTGCGATTCATAGAAGATTTCGTGCTCTATGATACATACATGGGTTCAGGTCACCTTAGCGGTCGTCTCCGTCGCCGTGCTCGCCGCGTTATTCGTCGTCCTCATTCGCCGGTGGTGCTGTCTCCGGAGACTCGAACGCTCCTCTGACGGAACCAACGCGACGAACTTGCGTCGGAGCGATAGTTTCCAGGCGAGACTAACCAAGCTTTATCAGCTGGATACCTCCGACATCAAGCACAGAGGAAACACCAACAACTCCTACGTCCTCCGCGGTAGCGCAGCTGCATCCACCACCACCGGCGAAAGCGGAGGCTTTCCGTCGAAGTCCGGTCTATTCAGCTGGACGGATCACCCGTCGTTGGTGACCGACGCCGTCGAGTACGGGTGGTCGCGGTTTGGGTTCACGGTCCACGCGCCGCCGACGCAGCTAAACTCCGGCGGCTCGGCGAGATCAGCGTTGTTGGGTCTTTGCACGACGCGGTCTGCCGAGGATCCCGAGGTAGAGATCACATGGGCAGTTTCAAACGGCTCGGTCGATTTTATGCAGACGATCAGGTTCAATCACGCGTCCAGGGAAATCGTTAACACGACGAAGATGAATCCATTGTCAATTCTCCGAGGAGCTCTTCCACTCCCGGGACCACAACTGGAAAACTCCGCCTTCCCACAAGAAGCTTATTTCGAGATCACACTCCTCGAAATCCTCCGCCGCGACGGAGACGGTGGAGGCAGCGGCGATGAAGTGGCGTCAATGGAAGGAGAAAACACAAAGCTGTTCAGAAACGAGGGAACAAATCTCTTGAGAAGCGGACAGTGGGTTGGGGAAAGAGAAGAGTCTGTATTGTCTCTGGGGCTCGCCGTCGGTGGTTCTGCCGCCGCAGTCGCAGGCGAAAGTGGACTGCCGGGAAGTTTCGCAGTTTCTATTGGGTTTCACTCGAACGGTTCAGTTTATCTCGATGGTACGTTTCATAATCACTACTTGCCTTTTCTTACATCATTGCATGATTTAGACTATCCATCTTTCCGAATGATTTGCAAATCGATTTTCCCGAGAAAATATCTGGAAATGTCAATGGAAGAACCAAAATGTCTTTGTCAAACGCGTTCGAAAAAAGAAGAAGCAAGACGACATGAAAATTCGTCCATTGAGAAATGGTAATGAGAAGTGGCGACCCACTAAGGGAATATGTCATCATCACAAACATGAAACCTTCACTTCATCTAGAAGCACCAAACCAACCATAGAATCATGACTTAGGGTATTACGATTGACTGAATTTACGGACGATTGACAATTAGTCATTTTTCGATTTGTTCGCAAATCCAGTCAATTGTGGTTTGCATTGAAACAATTGGCCAATAACTAAATACGTCCAATTGAATCTGACCATATCTTACGTCCAATGGTTTGCTCAGGGATGAAACTGGTATCCGAATCAGAGAAACACGAATGGGCGAAGACGAATAAGGTGGTTGGTTGTGGTTACGATCCGATGAAGAAGAAGGTATACTTCACAATCAATTCACGTTTAGTTCATGTCATAAACTGCAAAGCTGAAGAGTTTGGGACGCCTCTTTACCCAACTATAGCATCCAACATCGAAGCAACACTTCTTGTCAATTTTGGGCAGTCCCCATTTGTCTATGCCGCAGCCAACACACAACGCACGCCAAACCCGTGCTTCATTGGCCCTGTGGTGCGTCCTTCAGCAGCCACGGCTGCACTTGAAGAGAGCAAAGAGCTGTTTTCCATTGGGAGAATAGATTCGCAGTACCTTAGCAATGTTTTCCTTAATAGAGGGAACAATGAAGAGAATTTGAGCGGGAGGACTATCATCGGCGATAGCCATCGACGGAAGCTTGATTACGACGAAGAATCTGATGCCGATCTTTTTGAGATTGCCATTGAACATTCAGAGAGACAGAATATTGCAAGATCATAGCTTTTACATAGAATCAATACGGATTCTCCTTGTCTAGCTAACTATAATCGTAAAACCCATTAGTCCTACAAAGATGCATTGAGAATAGAGAGAATTGTTCATAGACTCTTATATTATATGAACCTTATCCTGGGCTGATGGGAATTGTATATTTCTTGGGAGTTCAAAGTTTTGTAACTGATCTAACATTCATAATTTGATATATTACGCATGTAGCAGAAGGCAAAGGTGGTTCTTATTACAAAACCCTAAAGAGTGCCAAGTTCTCCAAGTCAATATCAAATGAACACAGTTAAAATGAGTAGCAATATCAAATGATTGGAGGGTACTGTTTCGCCTGTTGACGCACCCTTCTTTTATATTCGTTCTTATCCTGCAAAGCCGACGAGAAGCCAGACTTTCTTTAAAACTTTTCCTCAAACCCTCATTTCGAGAGTAAAAAAAAGAGAACAATGCAAAACCTGAACATAGAGCTGGTATCCATCAGTCTGTGCAGGGTCATTAGGGTTTGGCTCATCAAGCAAGTCCTGAATACCAATCAAGATTTGTTTCACAGTAATGGCTGGTCTCCACCCCTAGAGGAATACCGACAGGGTTAAATACCGATGTCTGCCTCAACTAGATCCAATATTAAGAAAAGTTCAAGTGCTTACATAATCCTCATTGAGGATTGACAGGCAAACCGTTCCTGACGGGTACACATTCGGATGGAAGAAGCCTTGAGGGAACTTGCACTTTGGAGGTTTGCTTGGATAGTCCTCGGAAAAATGGAGGGTCAACGGGTAGTAGCCACCTTCCCAGTCAGTCTGCGGACGTCAAAGACAACAAAAACATAACATCACGGGCATATTCAACAACGATGAACCCTAGATCTGTTTGCAATATACAGTTTGGCATCAGTACTATATCCAAGCCTAATGTTTCCACATAACGACGCGGAAAAGATGCAGGGCATCAATACGTAATCCTAAAGAGTAATAATACCGCAGCATCAAATCCAAAGAACAACCTCAAGCAAGTTCTTTAAACCCTCACAGGTTCACATAATCCATAAGTACCCTCTCAATTTCTCACAACACTTTCGACATTACAGGAGACAAACCCAACGGATTCTTCTTAGCTCCATAAGTACAATAACTTCAAACAATGAAGAGACCATCAAATTCTCAAATTCAAGTGCATATTGCGGGACCAATGTGATTATTCTCCCACCTCCACACTAACAACATATCCAAATTCTACAGCTCTCAGAAAATACTTCCATGCGCATGCTCTAAAGGTCAATCTCATAGAGAATAATCCTAGACGAAGTCTATAAGTAAAGTAAAACCTTGATCAAGCATAGTATCACAAACAAAATTGATGAAAAACACAGAGAGATTGAATAAATCAAATCAAAACCCACAAACTTGAACAACCCAATTGACAAAGATGCTACAAGGTTTCAATTAAATAGAAATTTAGAGAGAAATTAACGAGTCTTACACCAGGTTTCCCAGGGATAATGCACTGCCAAACCATCAGATTATTCGTTCCATCGGGCAAAGTCTCTGGTTTCGCTACAAAACCCTAAGAAATAACGGATAATCACGAAAAAAGCCCAGATTTTGCGAGAAAAAAAATCAGGGGATGATAGAGAGACAAACATACGTGAGGATGGTTCTTACGCCAGGCTTTGCGTTCCTCGGCGAGTCGACCACGAGCGATTCCACTTGACATGACTTTAGATTCTGCGTCTGCTTCTTCGATCACACTCTATACTACTATTGTTCTAGATCTCTCTCTCTCTCTCCCTCACTCTTTCTCTCTCTCTGCCGGCGAATCGATCGTTCCCCCAGAAATTGATATATGTGTATTCATGTATATATTTTTCTTTGATTTGTTCTTGTTCTTTTATCTTTTTCTTTTTGTTTTTTTTATAAACATTTTTAATATTAAATTTAACTGATGGCGGCTGTTTCACGCAACCCTCAGTCGCCTTTATTTCCAAAGGGAGGATAGATGTTCTTTTTCTTTTTGTTTTTTAATACTGCCGGTCTTTATTTAATAAGCCAAATCACGTTGAATAATTGCTTAACCAATCAAAAAGTACTATGTGACTTTTTTAAATTTCATCATTTTTAATTATCTGGAAAGAAAGTTTAAATTACCTGCATCCAGTTCTAAATATTCTGTGTAATTCCGTCTAACCTCATCTAGACATAATTGTCCAGCGGTCGACTAAATCTCAATTAATAATTGCTATTTTTTTAATTTTTATTAACGGACAGAATCTATGTGATTGATACAAAAATATTTTTTCGAAATTTTATTTAATATTTTACGAGATATTTTAGATATTATTTGATTTTTTATTAAATACTGAAATATTTTTGAAGATTGTACGAATGATCTACGATATTATATTTCTTTTATATAAAAAATATTTCGTGATTAATAAAAGAACGATAAATTGATTCAATTTATTACAAGATTTAGTCGCACATTTTATCATTTTTACTCAAAATAATATAATTTAACATTTATAATAAATATAAAACTAAAATATATTCGAAACAAATATGTTTATTATTTTCGTAATCCAAATCTTAAAAAAAATATATTAGTTTCAACTAGATGTTAAATTTCTCATCGACTGTCCGATTACCGTCTAACAATTTTTAATTTTTTTCACTTTTTTCAAAAATCTCTTTTCCAATACTATTGAGTAGGGGTCTAGCCTTCGAGAGAAGACAAAGCTATTGGTTGTACATTCAGTATGCAAGTTATTAGATGAATAAGTCAATGATTGAGATGATCAAATAAGATCTAAACATCCAAAAAAGATAGATCAATAAAAAGATGATTGGATTTCCGATAGAAAACAAAGTGATACTTTTCGAAATCTTTAATGGGTTCATAAACGTGAAAACAATTCTCGAACCTGAAAGCACTATCTCGCTATATATAATTGTAATTGTAGTTTATTTTACGAATTTCTAAATTGATACATCATTATTAACGCTCTAACACATCATCAATTTGCGTTAACAATCGATAATGTAGATCACATCATAAAAAAGTCAAAACAAAAAATTGAATTTAAAAAATTTAAAATTAATTAATTTTTATCTCTGATCTGTTGTCTTATTCCTCATTCCTTCCCCTCTCTCTCCATACTAATAGAGACATAGACAAATTTCCAGCCACCATCCATCTACACAAATACAAAATAAAAAAAAATATAAAAACAATACAAAAAAATCACATGATTATGCATCCTGACCACCATCATCTTCACAACCCGATTTGTCGTCTCAGATTTCCTTCCAACTCCTCGACACCAACCACCAATACCATCCCTCTTTTCCTTCTCTTCTTCTTCCTCATCAGTCGCCATTGCTGCCAACAACTCGTTCACCGCCTTTAGGAAGCTATCGTCGAAGCTGAGAATTCCAATATAGCAAGGATACAAATCATTTCTTCGATTTGTTTGTGAATTAGATCTTAAGTAATCTGTTTTGGAGAACAAAAGTATGAGACAGAAAGATTGCATAAAGAATTTATGAGTTCAATTGAATCTATTTGATTCAATATACGTCTCGAGAAAATAGAAATCTTGTTATTCGTTTGAGTATCTTGTTTTACAAAGAGATATTGGATTGAAATACCAATCGAACACTTGCTGTAGATCATGCTGAAAAATCCATGACTTTGTTCCTTTTATATACTGTAAATTCGACTTCTATGAATTTACCAATCAACCTTTGAACTTTCATGTATTTACGCAAATACCCTAATAACGACATAACTAATTATCTCGAAAAAATTACTTATACACCCTTGAAATATTCTTCTTCGTCTAGAAACTTCCTTTGTCCAACTCCTTCATCTCTTGAAGAACCCAAGTTGTAGAAGACCTAGATTACTAGTTATTTGACAAATCTTCAGCTTATTATTGGTCTTTATCTCTTATCTTACCTCTTCATTTCCGTATAGTTTTGACAATTTTTAGTCTTCAGCTAACCTCAACATACTCAATGTTGAATTAAACTTGTTTATGATACCGTTTTTGTAAACACATCTCTCGGATTGTATTGAATCATAAACTTTAGAATTCTGACGCCACCCTAAGATATGATATTCCTTATAAAATGAAGACGAACATCGATGTGTTTCGTCCTTTCTTCGAAAGTGATCTAGCACACTAAGAGTCACTATATACTTCAACAATCTCCTGCTGTAATTCAAGCTCATTCACAATCCTTTTAAGCCAAATTGCCTCCTTCATAGCCTCTGCGAGTGTCATGTATTCAGCCTCAATTATTGATAGTGCAACAACTTGCTGGAGATTGGACTTCCAACTGCGTTTATCCAGACTTGATAATTAAGAACACTACAGGCTTCAGTTTACCGGAATTGCAAGGGTGCAACCAACAAAAGATCATAAATCAATCAAACTATCTTGATCACGGAAAATTCATGCTCGTAAGTAGAGAATGATTCTCTCGACACCTAAACTCCCTAACCAAAATAACATGCAATCCTATCTTCCAGTAGCGATTAACACAAAATTATGGAAGCATTAAGTATGCAATCCTAATTTCTGAGTCGATTAACCGACCAGTAAGATTCTCATTAATCAAACTCAATCAATAATCAATATTTTCGGATTCATAATCTAACCTCCTAGTTAAAATGAAATCTTAAGTTACTGAGCGGCCAGCACAAGTATACAAAATTCATAGCATTGATCGTACAACCAAAATACAAGAAATATTTAAAGATCTAAGCATTAATGCATAAACATAAGCATCCCTTACAAATCGGTGTCCCTAACCTATAGAAATTGGCCCTAAGGCCACCACCCCTACCATCCTCGACAACGGAAACAAACCTTAATGTGCAAACTATCAAAAAAATAAAATGCCTAATACTCACTTACCGTAGGAATACATATAAGTGTAACACCGGGATCGAACTCGAGAGACTAATGTAATCTAAGCTAAAAATATAACTAAACTAAGACGGATTAAATTGACGATAATGTGAGATAAAATCTAAGAATGCTAAATGAATTATGACAACAATGAGAACACACGAAAGACTTGATAATTAAGAACACTACGGGCTTCGAGTTACCGGAATTAAAAGGGTGCAACCAACAAAAGATCATAAATCAATCAAACTATCTTGATAACGGGAAATTCATGCTCATAAGTAGAGAATGATTCTCTCAACATCTAAACTCCCTAACCACAATAATATGCAATCCTAGATCCCAAAAACGATTAACACGAAATTACGGTAGCATTAAACATGCAATCCTAATTTCTAAGTTGATTAACCGATCGATCAAATTCTCATTAATCAAACTCAATCAACAATCAATATTTTTGGATTCATAATCTAACCTCCCAGTTAAACATGAAATCCTAAGTTACTGAGTGGCCAACGTAAGTATAGAACATTCATAGCATTGATCGTAGAACCTGAATACAAGAAATTTTGAAAGATCTAAGCATTAATGCATAAACATAAGCATCAATTACAAAACCGGTGTACCTAACCTATAGCTAAAGGTTTACTCATTCATGGATTCTGCTACAAAAAAAAAATAAAGAAAAAAAAAACATCAATAGACATGATATTGAGTAAGGAATACGATGCTTCAGACTTCCCTATCTCGTCACTGATGTTCAGATGTTATTTCCTTGTTTCTCCAACTTCTCCTGATTTTTTCTATTTTTTTTCGTCCTCCTCTGGTCTGAACGACTCCCCTCCTTTTCTTGGCAGTGCCCCTTTTTGTTTTCCTTTTTTAACCCATATCAGGGTTTTTGTACCGACACGCACCCCATACGGGCTAAGGTGATCACCCCACACGGGTTCATGTCTTTTCATGGGGTACGGTCGTGTTTTTGCTCCTTTCGCTCAATGATCGGGGTATTCTGTGTGGTTTCTTGGCTTGAATCTGCTTCGAGTGGTTTGTAGCTCCAAGTATGTGCAGTTGACTCCACAAATCAACATCCTTAAATTCGATTATGCCTTGTCGCCTTAAAACCTAAAAATCAACAAAAAGACTAGATAAAGGACATTCACGTCTATTTTGTAACTCGTACTATGCAAAATACACAAAAATGATTTAAATGCATAGTTTAAAACTAACCGACACTATATGTTATCAATGAAGACTATGGATGGTTCGTACTCGGATATTAATTCGTGTTCATCACATGAAAGGGGTAGCTCATCTGATGTTTTTTCGCATCTATCCTTACAAATCTCAAAGACTTAAAAGTCATTAGTAGCTCTGAACTATCATGAAAATTATCCAACGTGTTACTAGTATCAAGATAACAACTGAATTTATTGTTATTTTACTTATCTAATGGACTAAGAAGGGCAAGAGATATCTTAAGCTTTTTTGTGGATGAGTGAGTAATGGTTCATCTTACCATCGTGCATAACATTGCGGTCATATTTCTATGGTTTCTCTAATAGGATGTGATCGACTTGCATAGGTACCACATTGTATATGACTTCATCCTCATATCTTCCAATGCGGAAAGGTATCTTAACATGTTTTTTAACCTTGAGATTTGTTGTATTGTTGAACCATTGAATATTTACAATAACCAGATCCAATTACAAAAGATTGATGGTAATTTTTTATATAAAATGATGTCAATGTTTTCATAGACAATTTATTGACAAATTATTATATCTTATATAGTTTAATCACCCTTATTAAACCATGATTAATAAGAAATGGAATTTTATTGGACAATCGAAAACTTATTGGTAATAGCTCTATTTCATTATATTATTTTTTGGCACAAAATATATAAGATAAATAATTTTAAAAAAATAAACTATTTATTATTAACAATAAAAATATATTTTTATATTAATCCTTCCATAACGTTTTTTAGTAGGTAGTTATCCTCTCGTTAATATATATATATATATATATATATATATATACACCCTTTCCAAAACCACTCTTTCTCCGTCTTTTCTCCTATTTCATAGTTATCCCTTCTACAACATATAACTCTCTTTGATAGGCATAAATCAGTATTCTTTGCATATCCGATCGATTTTTCATACTTCTGCTACATATTCTTTCATTAGCATATCAAATGCAATACGATATTTCCTCAAAGCCTCCTCAAAATGAATTCCATAAAAAAACCTCAAACCTCCATAATCTCCTCAACTTAAGATCAGCGCCTCTTCGTCCATCGTTCGCTTTTGATTCCGTTGTTCTTGGACTGATCCTTTTAATGTGGGATATCGAAGATTACACGAAGATCACAAGAATATCCTCGTATATTGTGAACAATATTATGTTTCCTTATGTTGTTACACAAACCAACTGTAGGGTTTGTTCAGAGAAGCATATATATGAATGCATAAGATGATTTACGGCAGACAGAAAATACACGAAATCTCTTTTGCAAGTTCATCTTTTTCGTAGCATACTTTGTTCCTGTTTCGCGTCTTTTGCGGCTTATCATGGTATCAGAGCGGTGAAGATCAACACGCTCACTTGATTGAAGAAATGTGGTCTCTGCTCGGTGTCGATCAGAAACCCTATCGAACGAACAGACAACAACTTCACACGGTGTCGTGTCTGCTGTCGATGGCACTGGTGTCAGTGCAAGCTTTCCCACAACTCAACGGCGAACAATCTCACCGTATGACATCACCAGCAGTGACAATCCTGGTAGTTTAATCTCTCAAACTCTTTTGAAGGAATACGACTACGTTGAATGGGCCCGAGATCTGCGTACTTCTCTTCGTTCCCGGAAGAAATTTGGTTTCGTTGATGGATCTATCAAACAACCTAATGAAAACTCGCCTGATCTTGAAGATTGGTGGACCAACAATTCACTCATTGTCTCTTGGATCAGAAACACTATCGATCCGAGTCTTCGTCCCAACATCTAAACCACGAAAATTGCCGAAGAACTGTGGAATGATATCGCTGTCTAGTTCTCGATCACAAATGGACCTCGTGTTCAATATTTGAAGGGAGAACTTGCCAATTGTCGTCAGAACAGGCTGTCTGTCGCAGCATACTTTGGCAAGTTGAGACGTCTTTGGAAGATCTTGCAGCCTACGATCTCTCTCTTCACTGTCACTGTGGTGGTTACACCTGTAACATTGCAGCAAAACTCGAAAAGAAGAGAGAAGAAGACAAAGTTCATCAGTTCTTACTAGGGCTCAACGAATCTGTTTTTGGAACAGTTTCTTCTAATCTCTTGTCTCAAGATCCATTACCTCCGCTTGCGCGTGTTTATGCAACTATTCAACGTGATGAATCAAAGCGCACTCTTGTTCGAGCCAAAGATGATAGGGCTGATGCCATGGCTTTCTCCATTCAAACAGAGTCCAAAACCAAATCACGTCCTGAATTCAAAGACAAGAACACACAATGCTCTAATTGTGCTCGCACTGGCCATACTATAGACACATGTTTCGAGGTTCATGGATATCCAGATTGGTGGCCTGAACGCCAACGAAAGCTCACTTCTCGAGGACAGGGCAATTTTGCAAATTCTGGCAGAGGATGTGGTCGAGGAATTGTTCGTGCGAATGCAGTCCAAACTGATAATTCCTCTACTGTTCCCAGATCCTCAACATCTGTGTCCACATCTGATTGTGCAGGGCTAAACATCACCAATGATCAGTTGAAAGCACTCGCCGAACTCCTCAATGTCACTCGGATTGGAGCCACCGAAACTGTCTTGGGTAAGCATAATTTTTCTACTTGGATTATTGATTCGGGATGTGGTAATCATATGACAAGTATTGAGATTTAATTCTACTTGTGTTATTAATTATGCAAGGATGGAATTAATTCTTAATACTATTTCATATAATTAGCACCACTTCTATAAGAAGAAAAGGAAGATGGTCGTTGGTAGCTATATGAGGGAGTTGCTACTTTGGGTAAAGGAAAGTCACATGTACAACTTAAGAATAAGCAACATGGAGATGTCCCTTTCTCCCTTGGTAGCCATTGAAGACAAGTCCCTTTCTCCCTTGGTAGTCGTTGAAGACAAGTCCCTTTTGCATTTATTAGTTGTACTAGGTCATCTTAATTATCTTTGTA
>CM071876.1:5021544-5110455 GCA_036759665.1 Gynandropsis gynandra
GAGAACACCCCTTGAAGAAGGATACAAGGTCATGCGTGAGGGGGAGATAGAAAATGAGCCATTTGAAGACACAAAACTCTATAGGAGAATGGTTGGAAAGCTTATCTACCTCACTATCACTAGGCCGGACATATGTTTTGCGGTGAACCAAGTAAGTGAACCAATGCAAGCTCCCAAGGTTCACCATTGGAAAATGGTAGAACGGATTCTAAGCTACCTTAGTGGAACCACGGATCAAGGAGTGTGGATGGGATGCAACAAGAACACCGAGATTGTAGGATATTGTCATGCGGACTGGGCCGGTGATCGAGTGGATAAAAGATCAACTACGGGATATTGCACGTTCCTAGGGGGAATTTAGTCACTTGGAAGAGTAAGAAGCAAAAGGTGGTATCATGTTCAAGTGCCGAAGCCGAGTGTGGATCAAAAATATTCTCACGGACTTGGGCATAAAAACACATCACCAATGACTATGCATTGTGACAATCAAGCTGCAATCCACATTGCATCTAATTCGTGTTTCATGAGAGTACAAAGCACATTGAGGTTGATTGTCATAAGGTTAGACAAATGATAGAACAAGGAGTAGTTTTACCATGTTATATAAGAAGTGAAGACCAATTGGCCGACATCTTCACCAAAGCGACGAGTAAGAAGATTGGTGAGTCCATATTTCCTAGACTTGGACTCATAACTCTTAGGATCTAAGTTATCCAACATGACAATGAGTTGTACTCTTTTTCCTAAAGTGTGGTTTTGTCCCAAATGGTTTTCTCACTTAGGTTTTAATGAGGCAATGAGTCATGGTATCAAGCTTAACTATAGCATAATCCTATAGCTAAGCTTGAGGGGGAGTATTGAGATTTAATTCTACTTGTGTGATTAATTATGCAAGGATAGAATTAATTCTTAATACTACTTCATATAATTAGCACCATTTCTATAAGAAGAAAAGGAAGATGGCCGTTGGTAGCTATATGAGGGAGTTGCTACTTTGGGTAAAGGAAAGTCACATGTACAACTTAAGAATAAGCAACATGGAGATGTCCCTTTCTCCCTTGGTAGTCGTTGAAGACAAGTCCTTTTCTCCCTTGGTAGCCGTTGAAGACATGTCCCTTTTGCATTTATTAGTTGTACTAGGTCATCTTAGTTATCTTTGTACTTATTCTATTGGTTGTTCTATTTAAAGAACACACTCATGTAACACTAATTCATAATGGAATGAAGAATGTTTGTTCCTTGTTCTTAATCTCCAAACCCTTTCAATCTCTCTTCACTCTACAATAAACTCTTAATCTCTCTAAATTAATCTACATATTCTTACAACAGGTTGTCGTGAACTGTTAAGTGATCTAATATCTATGGATCCTGTCTGCGTTGGTTTGCCCGATGGCAATCATAACCTCTCTGTCTTTAGTGGTACCATCTCTCTTCACAATGTTCTGCAGATCCGAAATGTGTTTTATGTGTCAGGTCTAACGTGCAATCTGTTATCTCTCTTCCAACTTCTTGAGGACCTCGATTGTGTAGTCCAATTGACTTATCAGTTCTGTATTCTTCAAGAGCGCAGTACAAAGATGCTGATTGGAGTAGGTGAGCAAATTCAAGGCTTGTATTTTCTCCGAGGTGTCTTCACTAAGGCTGTTGCTGTTCGAATCACAGATGGTGCTTACGATCTCTGGCATAAGCGTCTTGGTCATCCTTCACCACAGATTACCTTGTTACTTTCTGATGTTTCACCTTCTGCTGTTTTGCATTATAATAATAAGGCTTGCGAAATATGTCTCCTGGCCAAACAAACTCGTGATTCCTTTCCTTCGAGTATGAATAAAACAAAGGCAATTTTTGAGCTAGTTCACGCAGATATTTGGGGACCGTATCGATCACCCACACACTGGAGCTCGTTATTTCTTAACATTAGTGGACAATTTCTCACGATCAGTGTGGCTCTATTTGATGCGGAACAAATCAAAAACATCAACTCATGTGAATTCATTTTTTTGCGATGGTTGAACGGCAATTTGAAACCAAAGTTAAAGTGTTTTGTAGTGACAATGGAGCTGAGTTTCTGGGTCTTGGCAGCATATTTCAACAACAAGAGATACTCCACGAGACTTCCTGTGTTGGGACGCCTCAACAAAACGGTCACGCTGAACGCAAACACTGTCATATCCTCAATGTTGCACGGGCATTGTTGTTTCAGTCATCTCTTCTGATTCAGTTCTGGGGAGAATGTGTACTCACAACTGGTTACTTGATTAATCGAACTCCTGCACCAATTCTTAATGGGCAATCCCCCTATGAAATTTTATATGGTGAACCTGCCCTGTTAGCTCACTTGAGGAGTTTTGGATGTCATTGTTTTGCGCACAATCAGAATACGCAGGGCGACAAATTCATCACTCGTAGTAGACGTTGTGTGTTCATCAGGTACCCCTATGGCAAAAAGGGTTGGCGACTGTTTGATTTGGATAACAAAGTCTTCTTTGTGTTTCGTGATGTTGTTTTTTAGGAAAATACTTTTCCGTATGCACAATCTTCAGAACCAGCATTGTCCCCATCTTCTTCATCTGTGTGTGTGTCACTTTGGAGCTGATTGACGACGATGGGTTGTTATCAGTTCACGCAGAATCGTGTCATGCATCTCCAGCACAATCCAGTGACACAGATCTGTCGTCCTCGCAGCCTCTGGTTTTGATACATGAAACAGAGCATTGTTCTGAACCAGAAAATAGAGGTCAAAATCTTCTTTCGTCTTCAACAGCGAGTTCTGAAACTTTGCAGACTACTTCTTCCTCCCCGGATTTGTCTTCCCAATCTCTAGAATCAGCTATTGTATTTCGGCGTAGTGACCGTCATAAAACACCTTTTGTTCGTCTCCGAGATTTTGTTACCAACACGGTGACTGTTTCACGCCAGACTTTAGTTGCCACCTGCACTAGCAGTCAGTACCTGATTCATCAATACCTAGCTTCAGATCATTTACACTCTCGTTACCACACATTTCTGGCAGCAGTCACTGCTGGAGTTGAACCTCACTCGTATAAAGAAGCTCACACGAATGGTCGTTGGAAATCTGCGATGCAGGAGGAACTCGATGCTCTTGCAAAGAATAACATGTGGACATTAGAATCTCTACCACCAGGAAAGAAAGCTATCGACTGTAAGTAGATTTATAAAATCAAGTATCGTTCGGATGGATCTATTGAACAATATAAAGCAAGACTTGTTATTCTTGGCAACAAATAAGAGGAGGGATTGGACTACACAGAAACATTTGCTCCAATTGCAAAAATGACTTCTACTCGCACATTTCTTGCGGTTGCTGTATCTCGTGGTTGGGAAGTACATCAAATGGACGTTCATAATGCATTCTTACATGGCGATCTTGTGGAGGAAGTATACATGAAACCTCCTCTTGGTTTTCTAGATCCATCGGATGATCGAGTTTGTCTCTTACGTAAGTCCCTCTATTGTCTCAAGCAGAACCCTCGTTGCTGGTTTCAAAAGCTCGAACATGCTTTAAAACAGTTTGGCTTTCGTCGTTCTTATGCTGAATTTTCGTTGTTCTCTTATCGCAAGGAACACGTTCGTTTACAAGTTCTTATGTATGTGGATGATCTCATTGTCACTGGCTCTACGGCTGAAGTCATTTGTGCTTTCAAGAACTACATGGCCTCCTGCTTCTACATGAAAGATTTAGGACATCTTCAATATTTTCTGGGTATTGAAGTGGCTCGAAATCCTTCTGGGATATATCTCTCGCAGCGCAAGTACACCTTAGACATTATCTCCGAGGCATGACTGTTAAGAGCCAAACCAGTGACATTTTCCATTGAACATAATCACTCGTTGGCCAAAGATGATAGTGAACTTCTAGCCGATGCCGAGCAGTATCGTCGTCTCGTTGGTTCGTCTAATCTACCTCGGAAACACACGGCCAGATCTGGGCTACAACATTCATATATTATCACAATTTATGCAGCAGCCTCGTGTCGCTCATTGGGATGCTGCTCTCCGCGTTGTTCGGTATTTGAAAGGCAATCCGGGCCGAGATGTACTTCTGCGTGTTGACAGCTCACTTCGACTATCTGCTTGGTGTGATTCCGATTACACCGCCGATCCTGTGAAGAGACGTTCTTTAACAGGCTGGTTTGTTCAATTAGGGATCTCTCCAATCTCTTGGAAAACGAAGAAACATGCGACTTTATCATGCTCCTCGGCAGAAGCGGAGTATCGAGCTATGGTGTCTACGGCACGTGAACTTGTTTGACTGAAGCATCTCCTCCGTGACCTTGATGTCCTTCATGATCAACCAATGCAAATGTTTTGTGATAGCCAAGCTGCTCTACACATAAGCTCTAATCCCGTGTTTCACGAGCGAACTAAGCATATCGAAAATCGATTGCCATTATGTACGAGATCAACTTGAAGATGGAGTTCTGGTTAAACGGCATTCGCACACATGAGCAATTGGCAAACATCTTCACAAAGGCGTTCGGCAAAAAGGAGTTTGATTACTTCATTCTCAAATTGGGTTTGTGTAATATACACACTCCAACTTGAAGGGGGTAGGTAATGTGGGATATCGAAGATTACACGAAAATCACAAGAATATCTTCGCATATTCTGAACGATATTCTGTTTCATCATGTTTTTACACAAACCAACTATAGGATTTGTTCAGAGAAGCATATATGAATGCATAAGATGATGTACGGCAGACAGAAAATACACAAAATCTCGTTGCATACTTTGTTCCTGTTTCCTGTCTTTTGGCGGCTTATCACCTTTTTTACTTCCATCCTTACATACTGAATAATCTTTGGGGTTTTACGGTATCTCTTTGTATCTGGAGCTGCAAACAAAACTGTTTGGGACCTTACATTGATACATCTTTCTTCAACCTCAATAGGCAATTATTACAAGACTCGGTACACTATCAAAACTATGACTGTATTCTCTGTCCCACAGAGATCAATAACTAAAATGCGAGATTACAATAGTCTCATATTCAATCATATTTAGACAAAGTATGGATTTATATCAACCGTTGCTACACCAGTATGCATCATGTTCATCTCTCCGATTGATGCTCACGAGACCTCCGCATTGCAAACAGATAAAGCTGCTTCCATCTGCAAATGCATCCAGCATAATCTGAGATCTCCCCGTTTCTGCTAGTATAGACGCACCGTGCACATCAACTGTAACTGTTTGATTGGCATGGGGAAAGTTAGTTGATAGTATAGGGTCGGGATTCAAAGGTTGTGCTTCTGCAATGGCGCATTCTGCAAATAGTGAAGCCAGTTGATCCATAGAAGCTGTTTCTTGGATTCTACGCCTGTAAAGTTCACGGGCACGGTTCAGGATCTGAATCACAGCGTGATCACCTCCCTGGGCTCTTGTCGCCATAACTACCTGTATAGAACAAGGGAGACCGGCTCAGAAAAGAGTAACGAAACGTCAAGATAATACATTGTAGTAGAAAGAGATCCGAGAAACTGAGTACGATAAATTCAAGCAGCAGTGGCTTCAAATCAAGATTTCTAAGCACAAAAGGTCAAATCCATCATGTATAGTTATATGAATCATGACTACAATATATGGTATTGAATATTCCTACACTATTGAGCAAGCTTTTCAGTTTAGATAGACTCAAACTTATACTTGACATGGTATCAAAACATAATATATGTTTCATTTTGAGGTTTAATTAAGTTCTTAAGCTTATATTAACATGATATCAGAGCCTAATATACTTTTTGGTTTTGAGATTTAAATAACTTCCGCAAACACAATGGTCATCAACGATGATGGTGAAGATGAAGACCACGATCGCATTCCTTAATGTCGTGGTTGATTTAATTTTTTTACTTTTTTGACCTTTGTTATGTTTTTTGTGTGTCTACGCAACATGTTCAAGACGACTCCATGCCTGGATACATAGGCATAAGACGATGAGTCATAATTGGAGACGATGAGTCATAATTGGATTATTGATGATCTCGCGTCTGGTCACAAGATGACTCACAGCTGAATATATAGTCGTTGTTCCTTGTACTTGAACTCGAAACTGGGAGTCACACATCTCAATTGGCCGATATATTTACCAAAGCATCGAGGAAGGAGTTTGATATTCTTCTTCTAAATTGGGCGTTCACAACTTGGAACACTCTTAGTTGAGATAAGGTATTAGGAGATACGATAATATCTCCGAGATTTTGGACTGTTAATATTAACTAGATCGTAGAGATATTTAAAATATTTGGTTGAATTGTAACTTATATATAGGGCTATTGAATGCCTCTGAAAATAAATCAAGGAAGTAAATCTTTTGTTGTTTTTTGGAAGAAGCGTGACACAAGAATACAAATAGATGATTGCAACAAATATTAGTCTAATAAGATCAAGCATTAATCTAAAATCTAGGGAATTAAAGCGAACAATCAAAACCTTTTTAGTGATCTGAGAAATAATTAGAAGCAGTAGCATCCAATCTACCTTTGAGATCTTTCAAACTTAACAAAAGGCCTCCCAAAGGAAATATTTCATCCATGGACCACACTGTAATCCCCTGGGAAACCTAGTAATAGACTAATAATTCCAGTATTCCACAGCTTGAACATAGACATTACATGTCCTTTTCCACACAATCCTCAAACCCCAACAGCATAAACATATTTTACTATCATCAGTGCACATTCAAAAATAAGATTGTTGTAGCTAAATCGATTCCAAAGCCAAGGTTTGATCTCGACATCTTTAGCATAAAACAACTGCAGCAACTAAATCTCAAGCAGCTCCAAAGGACATCCACCAACTCAAATCATACATAATTCACAATAAAAGCAGAAATTACTTCCTTTCTCAAAATTAGTTTCAAGCATCAAAAGCAGACAACATTGACCAATCCTAGAAAAAGGGCAAACCGAAAAAGGAAGAAAGATGAAGAAGACGACATGGAGTTACCGCTTGAAGAGCTTGAGATGGCTTCCCTTGATCAATAAGTCTCCTCGCGGCGGCGACACAATCCCTCGCGGCGTCGGACTTGTCCAGAATGAGCGGAAGCGGCGCGTCGTCGCCGCCGTCGGTGTCCATCATCTCCGCCTGGGAACCGCGGTTCATAGCAAACGCATCTGCAGACACAAAACCCTCCACTCACGATTGATCTTTCGATGTCTCCGGAAATTAGGACAATGCTACTGATGTTCGCCAGAGCTTTCTAGGAATTTCTGGTCGCGACTCGCGAATTCGTACGTACGAATAAAACACCGCACCGCTTTATTTGCTTGCACGGTGTTTTGTGGGCTTTAATTAATTGGACTACGTATGGGCCAAGCTTCTTTAATGGGCCTCAACGGCCTGTTCATACAAACGAATATATAGTCCGATCCGATCCAAAGCAAACATTTAAAATAAACATAGTTAAATTCGCATATTGGAAAAGTATTTTATAATACCTTAAATATCTCGTTTTAAAACGGTAAAAAAGAATAAAAATTTCTAAATTCTCATTTTTTTTATTCAAAAAGACTGTAAAATCGTTTTAAATATTTTCTATACTTTAAAATTAATGAATTTAAATTTCAAATGTTTTCCAAAAAAATTAACTTTAATTTTTTTTCTGACTTTACATTGAAAAAAAATAGGAGTTTTGAATTTTTAAACATTTTTTCTTTTAGTAACTTAAGTTTTTTTTATTATTATGGTAATACTCACATTTAAAAATTTTGTATTTTAGTTTATAAAAAAATGGATGGTAGTAGCCAAAAAATACATACTATATCGATAGTGATGACATTAAATAATAACTCCATACTGACGTTGTTTTAAACCTTACAAGATACATTTTTCCGTTTATTGATCTTGTTGCCGGCAATAAAATTAAAACTTAGTCATTAAAATATATTTTTTTTTAAAAAGCACAAACAAAGTTTGACTGTTTTTTGGGGTCAACTTTTACTAATATAATTACAAGTAGATACTATTAGCTTATTTTGATCAAATCCAAAAGGAGATGAGTAACTCCTACGAAGAAAGAGATAAACCATTTAGGTTTTAAGTTAATAATCGATCAGTGTTATAATATACATATAGAGTTAAGGTTAGATAGAATATATATATGTGTGTATTCTGATAAAGTTAAGATATGTGGTGTTTGTATTATGATTATGAATGCAACAAATCAAGTATAAAAAAGACGCATTAATTGTTTGTCCTAATGAGAACACATTCCACTTCTCAAATCTTTATCATTAACTTCTCAAAGTCAACCAAACTCTAACTAATGCCTCTTTATGTTCTATATATGCTTCCCATTCATTTTACCTAATTAATCAAATTTTATTTTATTTATTTATGTAATTTTAAATATAATTATGACCGATAAAATATATAGACATATATATATATTCATGAATTAATGTCATAATATAATACAACATAAAATAACATTCCTTTATGTAAGAGTTTAAATCTGATTTAATAAAAAAGTTTAATTTAAACATTTAGAATTTATAAATTTATACTTTTCTCGATAAAAAAAATGTAATATATATATATATAGTTAAATTTCATTTCAACTACTCCTAATCATAATAGAATATATATATGTACTGGATTGAGTCTAGGATTTTTTAAAGAGCAATTGGGTGTGGGAAATCTTTAGATATATGTAACGTAATAATAAACCAATTTCTTTTTACAGTACTTTTCCCAACTTACGTCGATCCTAAACTTTTACAGTTTTATATGAATATATTATATTACCTTTTCTCACTATATAATAAAATACCTTTTAGTGGCCAACACACTCTTCCGTAGCCTAAAACCCTACTTGAGAGAAAAAAAAATGCAGGAGATGAACGACAAAAGCTCATATTAATATGAAATAATTCATTACGATAAGGAGATTAAAAAAATATTGTATTTTGTTAAAGTATGAAAATATACACAGAGCTAGAATATTGTTAGATGAAAAAATGATAGCAAATTTCAAATTTTGACAAAAAAAATTTTGAAACGTTTAATCGCAATAAAAGCATCACAAAATAGTAATAACAATGGACATGTGAGTTAAAAATAAAAAAAATATTTATTTTTTAATAAAAAATAAAATTATTTATTTTTTTAATATAATAATATTTAACTGCATAATCAGATTTGAATTTTAGATATAAATTGTTTTTAAGTATCTCTAAATAATTGTTAATGTTGATTGTGGGTGAGAAATTTTGTCGTAAATAGGATTTAATATGATCGATTTTCGAATTTATTATCCTATATCTGTTTAAATTTTATATATTTTTTATTAATTTAATTTTGAGATCATATAAACAAACAACTATAACGTGTTGTTAATTTTATATCTTAATTTAGTTGTTTTAATATATCGCAAATTGATCAAATTTATAACCAATCAGACGGCAGGACTAGACATTACAGTTCGGGTTTTAAAAACCGAACTGAACCGAACCGAATTTTTGTATTTCGGTTCGGTTTGAATATATTTAAATTATCCGATTGTATATGAATATGTAAAATCTGTTGGGTTCGGTTTGGTTCGGGTAATAACCGAAAAATATCGGTTATCCGATCGAGTATTAAAATATATTAACAAAAAAACCTAACCCCTAAATTTTTCTGTCTTCACGCTATTCTTACTTTCTCTCATTTTGTTCTTCTCTCTTCACGCTCTTCTTCTTCTCTCTTCAGGTTGTTCTTCTTTTTTCCTTTTAGTCTCACCCGACAATTTCACCCACTTATCGATTTCACCCGGTGATTTCACCTACCTATCGATACATCTTTAAATTTGAGTGAATAATACATTTTTAGACTTAAATAAGTTAATGTTTTTAAGATATTGTCATTTTTTATGTTTATTTACGTTCTTTATTTGGTTATATCTAACTTTTTTTTACACAAGAGTGGTTTCATCTTAAATTTTCAATAAACCGAACTAATATCTAAATAATAACTGAATTAATATCCAAATAATAATCGAACCAAACCGAATTAATTAGAGTTCGGGTCATTTTGGTTATCATTTTTATATATAACCGAACCGAACCGTTATAAAATCGAACCGAACTGAACCGATTTAAATTTGGTTATAATATAGTTATTATTTATAGAAATCCGAATAAACCGTACTCATCGTAACCGAACCGAAATCCGAACCGAAAACCGATTTGGCCAGGATGACATTATTTTTAGCAAAGCCTGTGGCAATATAATGTGTGACAAGTTGTCCTAATACAATGGAATTTGTTTATGTTTATTTGTGATGTAAACATCCATCACAAAGTAACCGTGATTATATAATATTGGATTTATAAAAAAAGGTTATAATTAAAGGTTAATAATAAGATTTGGGAGATCACTAATGTCAATGGGTTTGGTAGAAATGAGTCATATTTTTAGTGAAATCTCTAATTTCGTTTGGACCATTGAATTTACATTTAACCCATCAATTTCAATCATTGAAATGTGCATAATGAGAGGAAATGGTGTCCAAAGGTCCACATGAGTTATAATGACCCCAACACTTCCTCCATCACCACTCCATACACTGATTTTCATACATCATATATAAAGATAAAAAGATAATTCAAACTTTTTTTAGATTAGATTGCTCCAATTGAAAAAACTATTTCCCTTCTTTTTATCATTTTTATTATGTCAACAATAAAACAATTTTTTATAAGAATTTTATGCATTCTACCTACGATCTACTGTTTATTTTTTAATCATAGTTTCTATTAATATCAAATATAATTTCTAAGATATAAATTTGAATATGGAGTGATAAACACTGTTTGTTTCCGTTTTTTACCAATTGAACTAATTCATCTTGAATAATATCATATTTGTACCAAATTTCTACAAATACGTGGGTTTTATCTCTGAAGTTTACCATATACATAGACTCTATTTATATATATTCTATTTAAAGAAACATTCAACTAAAAAAATAATGGATAATAGAATCCATTTTGTCATATGTTCTTGTTGGGAACTCCTAAGAGATTGAAAGTGAGTCATAAAAGAATGGGACATTAGAAATTGGTGTGAACTAAAACATAGGATATTACTAAGTATTTTGGAAGGATTATGTCATGAAGTAATGTGACATGACATAACGCATAAGTCTTAGAATGCGCTTCACTCGTGTACAAATATTTCCTCCATTTCCACTACCACTATCAATGTTTTTCAATCATTATTTATTATGCTTTTTATTCTTTTCTTTTCTTTTCTTTTCTTTTTTTCTCACCATCAAACAAAGATAATTTATATATAACAAAGACAAATGTATGAATTTTATTGTCTATTACATTTTTATGTTATTTACATATCGATCAATATCAATACTTGTTGTATTTAGTTTAATAAAGATAAATTTATTAAGAATAACGGAAATTAAAAAAAAAACATGAATGGAATTGATGAAACACATTGAATCACTTTAGATCTCCCAAAACATCAAGGTGAAGGAGCCAACATTGGCTTCAAATCAATAGAGGAAGACTGAGAAGAAGAAGAGGACGATGATGATGACGTCACTGAATGAGAGAATTTACAGGGAATAAAACTATGAAACCACATATGGGAACAATACTTAGGTTTAGCAAAGAACTCTGCACATTCCTTCATCGGTCTCTGGTTGGGAAGGAAAGGAATACAATTATTCCTCACATCAAGAACACCTCTCTTTACCAAGATCCTGCAAAAAGGTCCCACGTGCGTAAAATAGTTATCCGACAATGAGAAATTCGCCAGATTCCGAAGCAAGCACACCGTCTCCGGCACCGTTCCGTACAATAAGTTGCCGGCGAAGTTTAACTGTTCAGCATTGTCTAAACATGTTAAAGACATTGGTAAAGGACCCGTTAATCTGTTCTGTCCAACGTCGAAGACTCTTGCTTCTTTCAAGAATCCGATTTCGTAAGGTAAACAACCTGTTAATTCGTTGTTCAAGAACAGAACTTCTGTTATTGTTGACATGGCTCTGAGAATTCCTCTTGGGATTGGACCATTGAACTTGTTATTGGCTAAAGTCAAGTACTGAATGTGAGTGTCTCCGAGTGTTTCAGGCAGTGTTGCTGTGAATTCATTGTCGTTGATGAAGAGAACGTCAAGGTATTGAGTGAAGATCTGGGGAGGGACTGAACCGGAGAACTGGTTAAACCGGATATCCAAGAACGTTAAACCGGGCATATCGAGAACTGCAGTCGGAAACGGACCGGAGAATCTGTTGTTGCTGATGTCAAACTCGTAGAGGTATTTGAGATTCGCGATTTTGGAAGGGACAATGCCTCCGAAGTTGTTGGAATTGGCATGAAACAAAGCTAAATCTGGAAGCTGATCAAGAAACCCTTCGATCGAAGGAGCTGTGAGTTGGAAACCATTGAAATCAATGGAAGCTACGGCTATGGCGGATCCATTATCGGGAGGATTGTCGCAGAAGAAACCTCGGTAAGTGCAGACATCAGAACCAACCCATGTCCCTGTCACGTTAAAAGGATCAGAAGTGATCAAAGATCTGAACTTTTGGATCACTGGGTATATAATCGCCAGCCTCTCGTCAACGAAACTGAGAATGTCATCTCCGGCATCGGAAATTATTCCGATGACGGCTTCGGTGATGCTCTTGGTGCTGTCGATGAGGTCAGGTTTGCTGCTGTTTGTTTCTAAAGCTGAAACAGAGTTGAGGAAGAGACATGTTACGACGAAGGAGAAGAGGAGAGACAACACCACCGGATTCTGCATCTTCTCTTCTTGCAGGACGGAATGAGAGAGAGAGAGAGAGAGAGAGAGAGAGAGATGATTAATAAGAGGATTCAGAATCGTGATTCGATTTTCTGATAATTTTTTATTTTGCGAAATTTGGTGAAATAGTGTTTTTCTTAGTTTTCAAAACTTTTATTACTTTGATGAACAAAAAAAATTATGTAATAATAAAAAGTTAAAAAATCTCATAGAGTTCGATTAAAGTCTTTTACAGTTATATGTAAAAATTTATTTATTTTTATGCATAAAAATAGTCAATGACTTTAGAACAATTATATATGTATATAAATTAATTTTTCAGAAATATAATCATTATAATTATAATATAAAAATCGTAATATAATCGTTATATACAATTCTTAAAATCGAGTTATAATCATAAAATAATTACAATATAATCATATATATTTAATAAATAAAGTGGTGTACACCTCTTAAATATTTTTGTAAATATCTATTTTAAAATGCAAAATAAGATAGATAAATAAATTTTCTTTTAAATTATGATAATTCTCATTGATAAATAATTTCCCTGCAAATACAACTTTTGCAGGGTTCATACTTTATACATGTTTACAAGAACTAGTATCAAACTTTTAATATATAATTTTTTAAATAATTTGTGAATGTGATTACTCCAGTTTCTGTTGCACGAATTTTGATACTTATTTTTTTTTCAAAAAAATCTACATACTTGCATTATTTCGATCCAAAAACAATTTTAACGTAATTACGAATCAATTATCAATAAAAATTGATATAATATATTATCCAATGTTGTAAAGTTCTTTAGACGATAGTCACACACCAATTGAATTAGTCGGAAATTGAACGTTTTTCTCGTTTTTTAATACATTTCAATTTTTAAAGTTATAAAATATAATAAAAAACAAATAATATAAATAATAATATATCATATATAAAATATAATGTCTTCTAAATCTATTAACCATATCATAAAATATTAATAAAGATCTAAATATTTAATATTCATATTAGAGAAATTTATATGTCGGTACGGAAATAATTTTACCTCTGAATCACTGAATTTTGCGGGATTACTGAAATAGAAGAACAAACGAATGTAGACGAAGATGGAGAACAAACGAAGGAAGACGAAGATGGAGAACAAACGAAATGAAGACGGCGAACGAAGATGAAGATGGCGATTGGGAGTCGTCGGGCGTCTAGATACGGACTAATTGGCTACATAGACCAATTTTAGAAGACTAATATTATATAAGTGATATAAATAAATTTAAAAAAAACATGCAATTGTGATGGAATAGATATAAAAATATGTAATTATTTAATAGATATTCTGAATATTCTGTGTATATTTCGTATAACCTATTTATGCTAGGTTTCTCCATTGTAATCTTCTATATATTCCTAATAATACATGAGGACTCTTTAAGGGAGATTACACACGATTACATGGTATCAGAGTGTTAATTTTTTTTCAAACCCTCTTTTTTTCCTAGCCGCCGTCCTCCTCTTTTCACCACTACCCTAGACGCCGTCCTCCTCTCTTCTCTTCTACCCTAGCCGTCGTCTTCCTTCTCTTCAAACCCTCATCTTGTTCTTCCTCTTCCATAACTCACCACCGCCTACTCTCCTTTACTGCCTACTAATCTCCTTCGTGTGTTCATCCATGGCGGCCACCAACACCAACTCCAAAAAACTGTTTGGCATAACAAACATCAAAACACATATTCCCATCACCCTGGACGTCGATGAGTTATTCGAGACACACTGTCTCAGTTTCGGCGTCCTCGACCACCTTGACGACACCTCTCTCCCCACCGATGCCGCTGATGGCGATTGGAACCGCATCGACAGCCTAGTGAAGCTGTGGATTTACGGAACAATTTCCAAATCCCTTCTAAACGAGGTACTCAAGAAGAAATCCACTGCATGTGCCATGTGGCTTCGTCTCGAAAAATCTTTTTCAAGACAACAAAGAAGCACATATCCTCCAACTCGAAAACGACATGTGCACCATCTCCTTTGGCGATCTCACCGTCCACAACTACTGTGCCCGACTCAAGAAAATATCCGATCTCCTCTCCAACATCGATGTTGAGGTCTCCGAGCGTTCCCTTGTCATGCATATGCTCAACGGTCTCAATGACAAGTTCAACAATATTTTCATCGTGATCAAGCACCGTGAGTCGTTTCCATCTTTCGAACAAGCCCGCTCAATGCTTGCACTCGAAGAAGCTCTCCTTTCAAAGATCACCAAGCCTTCACCAATACACACCGACCATGCCTCCTCGCCTCAAGTGCTATATATCAACACAGACCGTTCCTCTCGCAACACTCGATCCGGCCCTCATCGCGGAGGACACACCAACAACCGCGGTTGGCATGGCTCCATGGGGCGCGGCGGCCATCCCTACCATCCTGTGCCTCCACCGTATTGGCACCAGCACTCCTATCCATATGGACCGCAACACTCCTATCCATATGGACCGCCGCACTCCCATCTTTATACACCACCACCGACCAATTTAAACACCTCTCACGGGATCCTCGGGGCAGCACCAGCATCTGCCCACCTCGCGTAGACAACCATGGGTTCGTCGTCTCTCACAGAAGAATCCACTGCTTTGGGGCAGACGTTTTCCACCATGACGCTGTAACAACCTCCGGACAATGGTTGGTATATGGACTCCAGCGCCACATCTCATCTCACGACCAATCCAGGTACTCTTCGTTCTATTTTGCATTTGAGCATGATTCCCTCGGTTACTGTCGGTGACGGAACCAAGATCCCTGTCCAAGTCGTAGGTAATGTTTCCCTCACATCCCTTTCCCGTGATCTTAAACTTAATAATGTCCTTGTCACACCTCACATCATCAAAAACCTCGTTTTCGTTCGTAAATTCACTACTGAGAATAATTGTTCCATTGAACCTTGGTTTTTCTGTCAAGGATCTTCCCACGCAACGGATCATTCTCCGATGTGATAGCATCGGCCCTCTCTATCCCCTCCACTCGTCGGCCTCTCCACCATCACTGTGTTCGTTTGCTTTTCTCACCTCCACCCGCTCTATTTGGCATCGCCGTTTAGGTCACCCGAAAAACACTACCCTCCAAACTTTATGTTCTTGTCGTCTTATCATTTGTAATAAAAATGACATGACGGGTTTGTGTCATGCGTGTCAACTCGAGAAACACGTTCGTCTACCCTTTTATCCTTCAAATAAAACTGTTTCCGCACCCTTTGATCTTATTCACTTCGATGTATGGACCTCTCCTATACCTAGCGTAAGTGGCATTCGCTACTATGTTGTTTTCTTGGACCATTATAGTCAATTCTTATGGGTATACCCACTTAAACAAAAATCCGATGCCTTGAGCAAATTCCTTCATTTTCATGCTCATATCAAGAACCAATTCCATACATCTATCAAAGCTTTACAAACCGATCATGGTGGAGAGTACGACAACAAACCCTTTCACTTTCTCCTTCAAGAATACGTCATTGCTATTCGTTTCAGCTGCCCTCACACTTCTTAACAACCTTATATGTACTTTGCTCTTTCAAGCCTCTCTCCCTAACACCTTTTGGGTCGAAGCACTCCATATGGCCGCTCATCTCCTCAACATCCTCCCCTCTTCGGCCATTAGTAACGACACTCCATTCACCAAACTCTAATCTAAACCCACCTCCTATCCCCATCTCAAGTTATTCAAATACCTTTGCTACCCAAACCTTCTCTCCTATACACCAAATAAACTCTCACCTAGGTCTTCCGCCTGCATCTTCTTAGGCTACCCATCCGATCACCGCGGCTTTCGCTGCTTGGACCTTTCATCTCGCAAAATCATCATCTCCCGACATGTTGTCTTCGATGAATCCTCATTTCCCTTCAGCTCCCCACCCGCTCCTCCTATCCACGATAGAACCTATTCCTTCTTATATCACGACCTCGACACCCCTTCTAACCTAAAATCATACCTAGTACAACCTCCACCCCAAACACTTCCCACAACCGAACCTCAACCACACTCATCCTACCCTATGGTCACTCAAAGCAACTCGGGTGCCATAAAGCCTCGTACGAACCTAACCCTACTCACCGAGACTACCCCTACTCCTCCCTCTAACCACATCCAAGCCCTAAAGGGTCCTAACTGGCGGGAAGCCATGCAATCGGAATTTGATGCTCTAATAAAAAATGGAACATGGGATCTGGTACCTCGACCCTCGGGGGTCAATGTGGTCCGCTCCATGTGGCTTTTTCATCATAAATTTGACTCTGCAAGTGAATTGGCACGGTACAAAGTCCGTCTCGTCGCCAACAAAAAATCTCAGGGCCCGGGCATTGACTGCGATGAAACTTTCAATCCGGTCATGAAACCAGCAACCATACGCACCGTGCTCAGCTTGGCGTTGTCCCGTGATTGGTCGATCCACCAACTTGATGTGAAGAACGCGTTCTTACATGACAATCTCAAAGAGACCGTGTACATGCATCAACCTCCGGGCTTTGCTAACCTCTGTCGTACCGATCACGTATATCTCCTTCGGCGGTCTCTATACGGACTCAAGCAGGCTTCCCGCGCATGGTACAAATGGTTTGCCTCCTTTGCCACTACTTTGGGGTTTAGCCAAAGCAAGTCCGACTCTTCCCTCTTTATTCTCCATGGGAAGCTCGACACGGTCTCCCTGCTCATCTATGTTGACGACATCATCCTAACAGCATCCATAAATAGCCTTATTCGTTCGACTATCACATCACTCAACAAGGAATTCGCCATGACCGACTTGGGATCTCTACACTACTTCCTCAGCATCTCGGAAACACGGACACCTTCCGGCCCGTTCCTATCACAGACATAATATGCTATGGATATCCTCCATCGTGCAGGTCTATCCAATTGCAAACCATGCCAAACGCCCGTTGACCTGAAGTCTAAGCTATCTCCCGATTGCGTTCCACCTGTTGCAGATCCTACACTCTATCGAAGCCTTGCTGGAGCACTCCAATATCTCACATTCACTCGCCAGGACATTGCATATGTCGTGCAACAAGTCTATCTCTTCATGCACCACCCACACGAGCCTCACTACCTCGCTCTCAAACGCATCCTTTGGTATCTTCAGGGGTCCCTTGCCAATAGACTTCAGCTCCATAAGTCCAACGTCATGAGTCTCTCCGCCTATACTGATGCAGATTGGGCTGGATGCCCGGATACCTGCCGCTCGACCTCCAGATATTGTGTCTTTTTGGGCGAAAATTTACTATCATGGTCTTCCATACGACATACCACGATTTTTCGATCAAGTTGCGAAGTTGAATATCGTGGGGTGGCTAATGTTGTGTCCGAGATATGCTGGCTCCGTAACCTACTTCTTGAGCTTTGGTGCCATCCTCCACATGCATCCCTTATCTATTGAGATAATGTCAGCGTTGTTTATCTCTACCAATCTCGTGCAACATCAACGCACCAAGCATATTGAGATTGACATCCACTTTGTTCGTGAGAAGATTGCACTGGGACAGATCCGAGTCAGCATGTCCCGTCGACATCTCAGTATGCAGACATCTTCACCAAAGGCCTACCATCGTGTCTCTTTCAAGAATTCCGCTCTAGCCTCAACGTTCGGCCTCTTCACATTGCGACTGCGGGGTGATAGAATAGATATAGAAATATGTAATTATTTAATAGATATTCTGAATATTTTGTGTATATTTCGTATAATCTATTTATGATAGGTTTCTCCATTGTAATCCTCTATATATTTCTAATAATACATGAAGACTCTTTAAGGGAGATTACACACGATTACAAGTTGAAGACTGAAGAATATTCAGACGAAGCCAAAGAAAATAATTGATTCATTATATTTTTTTATCATATTATCTTGATTTTGAAGATCCATGAAAAACAAAAGAAAGAAAAAAATTGAGAATTTAAAAGTTATAATAGACCTAATACAGTATATAAATAATATAAATGAATTTATTTAATATGAATTAGATTTGAATTGAATCCAATAATCAAGTTATATGATACCAATTTTAAAAGTAAAATTTGGTTGGATATTAATTTATATAAAAGAATATCATTTTGAAAAGATATGTTGAAAATTCTAAAGGAATAATTTATTAATAATTTAACATAATATAACAATAATACAAATCAATTTACTTGCGTTCAAATTTCACAAACGGAATCAAGAGAGCTGTTTTAGGTAGATAAAGAAAAAGAAAGGTAAATAAGAAAATAAGACAAGAAAACAGTTGGAATTCCATTTCGTTTTTAAAAGAAATCTTAAATATCATTGGAAGAAAAAAAAAAGGTTTGGTTTGGTTCGAGCGTGTGACGGCTTGTGGAAAATTGGGTCCAGCACTTCGGCAGCTATCGTGCAACTTTTCCAAGGCTTTTTTTTTTCTGTTTTCGTTTTTATTTTTAATTACCCGAATTTCTTTGTTTTTATGTTTATTGAATCTTTTTTAGATTTATATGATAATATATGGATTTTGTAAACCATATAAATTTATAATAAAATATAAATAGATTCAATATAATAATTAACTGCAAAATGGTAACAGGAAAAGTGATATTATATATATATATAAGATATGTTTAACCTAATTAATAAAATAAAGTAAGATTGCAATTTTGTATATTCCTTGACAATATTCCTTAATCAGGTGTTCAAATTTGTTACATCAGTTTGTTTATTTGTGTTTTAATTTTTTTTATATAAAGAAAGATTAGATTATAATTTATATATATATATATATATTTTTATGTGGAAATTTATATACCTAAAACAATTAAATACAATAAATTTTTAACCAAAATAGAATTTCATAATATATAAATTTTTAACCAAAAATTGTGATTTATATATATATAAATTCAGAAATATTTATTCCTCAATAATTTGATAGTTTAAAACATGTATTTAAAATGAAAAATATATATTTTCACGTGAATTTATTTGTTAATTTTTTTTATTAAATTATTATCGCGCTACGTATAAAAAAATTATAACAAAATTTATATCAATATAATATTACTATCGGTCGATTGATATATTATCATATCAATTCTGATACTGTTCATTTTAAATTGTACTTTCGTATATAGTTAATAATATATTGTTGACACGTACATATAGATAAAAATAAAAAAATAATATACATTTCTTCCAAATTCTTAATTTTTTCTGTTTACATTATCAATTATCAATCCTAAATACTATTTATTTATTATTTTGTTGATTAAATTTTTGTTGTTGACTTTCAGTATTTATGTATTTTTTGACAATGGACATAGAGTTTCTTTTAGTTAAATTTTTGTTCTTTTTTATTCGGATGTCATCATCACTATAAAAGGGCTTAGAAGAAAAGCCCATTTTATTATATCACTATTGACGCCAGAAAAGACCCAATTATATGGGCCGTTCTCGTGGGCGATAATTTATATGTAGACTTCGACTTTTTTTCTCTCTAAATTATTAAATAACTCATTCATTTGAATTAATTAATTTAAATTGTTTTTTATTTAATATTTCTATAGTATTTAATATTTCACTTTTTAAGTTCTAATACACTAATTTTGAAAATTTTATATCTATTCATAGTTTGAATATGATGGGAATCAATTGGCGGAATATCAGATATACCCTCGTAGGGCTAAACCGTTTCAAAAATACCCTTCCCTAAAATAATTATTAAATCGGAAAAAAAATCTGAAGAAAAGACAAATTTACTCTTAATGTTTGAACGTGAAAAAATCTATGTTCTGTAGTTTTTCGACGTGAAAAACTGTCAAACCGTGTCAAAAGCAAGAAAACCGAACAATTTTTCGACGTGAAACTTGTTTCAAAGTTTAGAGCAAGAAAGAATAAGTGATGTGAACTTGAGAGAGATCGATTTGAAGTTGGCAAGAAGGAAAATGGTTAGAATCAGCAACAATAGTGAAGAAAAGAGCACGAGTCATTCTCAATGGCGTCAATAAGTGTAAGTAGATCGACAAAGTTTTGCAAGCTCACGAGTGACAAAATGGTTTATCGATTTGAAATGGGTGAGTGTTAGTGAGTCGGTTGAGTCACAAGGGTCGCAGGAGTTGCATGACCATCTTCAACTCAGTGAGTCGGTTGTCTCAGTGAGTGGGTTGGGTCGCACTGGTCGTTTGAGCGTCGCAGACGGTCCAAGGGTCGTTTGAGTCACATGGATCGCTTATGTCATTGAGTCGATAGGGCCGTTTGTGTCGCAAGGGTCGTTTGAGTCGCAATGGTCGTTTAAGTCACAAGGGTCGTTTGAGTCGCGTGGTTCGCTTGATATTATGCCCCCTGGGTCGTTTGAGTCTCAGTGAGTCGGTTGAATGTCGCAGAGTGTCTGAGGGTCGTTTGAGTCGCATTGATCGGCTGAGTCGCATGGGTCGCTTAAGTCGATAGAACTATACTGTATTCTTAATTGTTCATTTTACAGGTGGCGCCAAAGCCGAAGTTTGTGTATGAATTCAAGCACATGGATAGAATGCCAAAGATCACCACCAAGTGTTATCCTCACGAGACAATAATGACGTTGAGAGGAATCTTAGATGAATACGAGTTGCATTACTTTGAGAAGGAGTCAAAATTTAGGCATTTATTCCATTTACAATGTAACTCCACATTGATGAAGGTTCAAATGTCTATCCTACTAAATTACTCCGTGATTATACGGGACTAGGCAGAGTTGTGGTTCGTCTTAAACGGTATTCCCATCCGGTACTCTATAGTGGATCACACACTAATTTCCGGATTGAAATGCAGACCATATACCAAAGGATGGGAGTCCATAAGGGGTGTCACATTTAGGCTGAAGAATTTCGGTCGTGGAAAGGTGCCCCCCGAACAAGTGAGTGAAAAGCTTGTGAAGGCGAAGAATTCCGACGACCGGAAGAGGTTGGCAACTTTGATGTTGTTGGCGCAAGTTATAGCTCACAAGCTTTCAGTAGAAAACTCTATCAGCCATGATCTCATTGACATTGTTGATGACTTGGAATTTTGTGAAGGTTTTCCATGGGGGCGTTACACATTTGAGAAGATTGTAGATACTTTCCATAAGCACGTTAGCGGGGAATCACAGAAACCAAAATGGTATTGTGGCGGTTTTATGATCCCACTAATGGTAAGTTGTATATATTATTCGAATAACTTGAATGTTTTCGTCCTTTTTACATTCTTATCATTTTGTTTTAATGTTTCAGTTACTTCCATTCGAAACCATCCTTAGTTTGGACGGAAAGAGATGGTATGTTGAGGTTGTGGATGCGCATCCATCATGCCTAAGAATGTGCAAGAAGATGGTTAAATCCAGTTTTAACCCGAAGTATGTAGATGTGATAAGGCAGATCGGAGATTCTAAGGTAACAATTACACAAGGGTCACAAGGGAAACAAGGGTCACAAGGGGTAATAATGATTATTTTTTGTTTTTCAGTATATTCTAAGTATTCTTCGTGCTGAACACGAAGAGAAAGCTTTACTTTCTGATCTGGAGGATTACGAGGGATGTGACGATCCTGATGTTCAACTATGGATAGAACATCTTCGTAGATATCCGAAGGGTATTTCTTGGGAGGATATCCTAAAGCAAGAAGTAATGACTCGAAAAGCAGCTCTTGGTGATCAAAAAAGGGGGAAAAAGGGACTAAGAGGAAGGACAGCGTGGGTGAAAAAATAATAGAGGTCCAAGATGATGTTGATGCTGATGCTAATGCTGATGATGCAGTCTCTCTGACACTGGAGCAGAAATTAATAGAGGAAATAAGGAAGTCGGAGAAAAGAATCATCAACACCGTAAGAGACCTTCTAAAAGATGTCGGGATTCATATGCCTAATCCAAAATCAAAGGCTGCCGAGAAAGTTGAGAGCAACGTAAACTAATCTACCGGCACTGTTAGTGATTATGTTTTGAATTCCTTCGAAGTCCAAATCCGGTGTCAAGAAAAGAGCCAAGCGAAGAGTCGGTTGACTATGGAGATGGCTCAGAAGAGGATTTGGCAAACATTGCTCCTGATAGAGTTCCACAAAGTAAGTAATATTTAGTGAAAATGTCATTTTCACCCGAGATTCGGAATGGGTAGCAAGAGTCGGATCGGTCGCAGGGACATATAAGTTGTAGGGTCACATAAGTCGCATGGTCGCTAGAGTTGCATGGGTCGCATATGTCCCATGGGTCACTGGGTCGCTAAAGTCGCATGTGTTACATAATCAATGTAACGAACGATGAGTCTAATGAAAGATGTAATTTTATGCAGATGCTCCAAAGGGTCCTGTCGAAGAGGTGCACACTAAAGATATTTTAGTGGGACTTATAGATGACGTCACCGATGAGGTTCCTGCCAAGAATACTCCAGCAGTGGGTCCTGTCCAAGAGGTTGCCACTATTGTCGAAGTACCACCAAGTAAGTACGGTCATTTGAGTCACAAAGGTCGCATGGGTCGCATGGTCGCATTGGTCGCCATATGTTTATTGAAGTAAATTTTATGCAGGTGCTGGACCTTTATCGAAGGAGTCTGCGCCATACATTGAACCTCCGCCGGCGAAAAGAGCAAGATAATGCGAGGGAGAGGGCGAGGGAAAGATGTTGGTGGAGTCCAAGAACCCAAAAAGAAGGTTGTTCAAGAACCCAAAAAAAGGTGGTTCAAGAACCTAAAGGGGAATGGGAGTTTGTGTGGAAGCCCAAGGAATTAGTAAAGGGCGAGATAACCTGATTTTCTTCATTCGTTGATGCTAGCGGTGAAAAGTTGAATAATCTATACATGTTCCTGAAGACACCTCGACATGAACGGTGGTGGAAATCTAAGCTAGATATTCCTCGGGGACCAAAGTTTTGGAAGACTATATTAAAGCCCAACGTATGGTTTGAAGATGATGTAAGTTTTTTTAGACTCTTAGTCTCACAGAGTTTTGTGTCATATGTATTCATGTGTGTTAATTTTTTTGCAGCAATTGGATGAGGCGTTGATGGTGCTGTCTTCTCGCTCGGCATTGAATCCCATCGTGAGTCAGAATTATTACGTCTGTCTTGTTGGTTTCATGTAGATGCTATCGCTGTGGATGTACGAGGATATGGAAACTTTACTGAAAATTCTTAGTGTTTTTTTAATGCCAAGTATCCATTCAGAAGTACGAAAACACCAATTAGTGATTACGAAGGTTTTGCCTCGGTTGTAAACATTCCATCGGAGAAAAGTCGATGGGTAGGATGTCATTCGGTACCATCAAAGCTAATTTCAAAACTCGATGCATCACGGTATACGACTGCCATGGCAGAATTAAGGAAACACATATCGATTCGGTGATTGAGAAGATAAGAAAAGCTGTCCCCAAGATGCTCATTCTCGGAGGATTTCCTTCTTTGGCTTTTGGAGAAGATAAATGGAAGTATAAGTATTATGAAGGTCTGCCACAGAATCAAAGCGGGAATGACTGTGGTGTTTTCTCCTACAAATTCGTAGAAGTCTCGTTATGAGAAGGAGGAATATTTTTCACTTAATTTGCGACAACAATGTTACTTCCATGCGTGAGAAGATGGAGGCTGATATATTTAGTAATGGAAAACGTATCGATCCACCCCGAGACTAACTTGATATTTGGTAAATTGTTTTTTTGGAGTGGAAGATGTAAACATTTGGTACATTGTTATTTTTTAAATATTTGGTACATTGTCGCAGGGGTCAAAGGGTCGCAGAGGTATAACGGTCACAGAGGTACAAGGGTCGCACAGTCGCACAGGGTCACAGAGCCTCATGCGACCCATGTGGACATTGCGACCCTTCCGGCCATTGCGACCATTCCGACCCATTTGTCCATTTCGACTCTTTTGACTAGTCTTTTCAATGTCAGACTACTAGCTTTTCCAGGTGCTAGCTATGCTTTTTATTTTACCAATGCCACATACAAGACCATTACGACACGTCTCTATTACCCTTATATTAAAAGGTTCATCAAATTTTCTAAGTCCACCATAACATCCATTTGAGATGAGAATGAATCGGAAGAATCCCATCTCTCTCCTCTCTTCGTCTAAGCCTCTAACCCTAAATTCTCTGAAAAATCCTTGTTACATTTGTGTCCGTTTTGACCTTCGTCATGAAGGTCACATGGTGGACGCATGACATCGTGTTGTCTATTTATTACTCAAGGTCTTGGTAATCGTCGGACCCGGTCTCTATGCAGATACACACAAGTACTTACAACGTGGATGGAGGACTTTGTGATGTATCTGCACTACATAAGGTTTTGGTAATCGACAGACTCAAACATCAAGTTGTATCCGCGTTACCTAAGATCACGGTTGGAGGTCAACTTGGAGAAGGCGTTGAGTCACACACGGCTCTCTTTACGGGGGAAGACTCCGATGTGTCTCTCTAAAGTCGGCAAATTTGACCTTTGTGACCTTTAAGACCTTATGTAACCTTTTTTTCATTTTTCTTCTACTTTTTTCTTGCCTTTTTTGTAACCGTTGTGACCTTTGAGACCTTATGTAACTTTTTTTATAATTTTTGTGACCTTTGTAACCTTATGTAATCAATATTTAAATGTTGAAAATGTCTTATTTTGCATCTATTGTTCGTAAGGTTATGACCCATCCGACTCATGCGATCCAATATGACCCGTTATGCGACCCTCAATCGGATTAAATTAGAATCAAGTTTAAACGGGAACCCATCCGATGCATACGACCTCATGCGACCACATATGACCCATGTACCACTCATGCGACCTATACGACTCATGTGACTTGTCGTTTTGCTGTCGTACTCCTGTCTTCCGACCCATGTGACCCTTCTGACCCATGTGACCCTTCCTACCCATGTGACATGTCGTTTTGCTCTATGACTCTTGTCTTCCAACCCATGTGACCCTTCCGACCCATGTGACCCTTCCGACCCATGTCTATAAGTTAACATCTACTTCTATTCTCTTAGTATGCGTATATAACCCCAATTTCTATGAAAAACCTTTTTTTGCCTTTGTGACCTACGTGCTGCAGTCACCATTGTCGACCTAGGGCATCATGCTGTCTATGTGTTACTCAAGGTCTTGGTAATCGGCGGACTCAGTCTCTATGCAGTCACTGACGAGTTACGGGGGTGACTTAGGTGACGGTATTGGGTCACTCTTGAAATGTGACTGAAAGATGTAGTACATGGTAGGAGATAACTCTAGACTGCAATACCAAACAAGAAGAATGCAGAAGACTAGAAGAGGAGACGGACTGTGACCAAGTGACCCATGCGACCCTCATTTGGCATTAATTAGTTTGACGTTGTAAATGTATTGTTTTAATTTGTTTTTGTCATTTTTTCATTATAAACTAGGAAATTTATCGATTTCGCATCTATTGATCCATATAAACGACCAAGCGACCCATGCCATTATCATTATATTTGAGTTATATATGTCTAATTTAGAATCAATATAGATAATAATATAAATAATATCGACATTTGAACAAAATATTAAATGTATTGTTTAATCATCCGACGAGTTCTTAAAACACCACTATCACTTTTGAAACATAGACATTGGTTATACACAACTCAACTAGGTACACATTGATCATAATCTGTTTTAACCGTTGATTAATGTTGTATATGTATTGTTTTGATTGGTTTTTGTCATTTTATCATCATAAACCCGTAAATTTGTCGAGTTCGCATCTATTCATCAATATATGCGACCAAGCGACCCATGCGACCCTCAATTGGCATAAATTAGTTTGGTGTTGTAGATGTATTGTTTTTATTGGTTTTTGTTGTAGATGATATGTTTTGATTAGATTTTGTCATTTTATCATCATAAACCCGTAAATTCGTCGAGTTCGCATCTATTCATCAATATATGTGACCAAGCGACCCATGCGACCCTCAATTGGCATTAATTAGTTTGACGTTGTAGATGTATTGTTTTGATTATTTTTGTCATTTTATCATTATAAACTAGTAAATTCGTTGATTTCGCATCTATTGATCCATATATGCGACCAAGCAACCCATGCAATTATCAATATATTTGAGTTGTATATGTCTACTTTAGAATCAATATAGATAATAATATAAATAATATCGACATTTGAACAAAATGTTAAATGTATTGTTTAATCATCCGACGAGTTCTTAAAACACTACTATCACTTTTGAAACACAGACATTGGTTATACACAACTCAACTAGGTACATATGAGTCATAATCTTTTTTAACCGTTGATTGACGTTGTAGATGTATTTTTTTGATTGGTTTTTGACATTTTATCATCATAAACCCGCAAATTCGTCGAATTCGCATCTATTCATCAATATATGCGACCAAACGACCCATGTGATCCATCCGACCCTCATTTGGCATTAATTGGTTTGACGTTGTAAATGTATTGTTTTGATTGATTTTTGTCATTTTATCATCATAAACCCGTAAATTCGTCGAGTTCGTTGTGTAAATGTAGTTTTGATTGATTTTTGTCATTTTATCATCATAAACCCGTAAATTCGTCGAGTTCGTATCTATTCATCAATATATACGACCAAGCGACCCATGACCCCCATGCAACCTTCATTTGGTATTAATTAGTTTGATTTTGTAAATGTATTTTTTTGATTGGTTTTTATCATTTTATCATCATAAACTAGTAAATTCGTCGATTTCACATCTACTCATCAATATATGCGACCAAGCGACCCATGCGACCCTCATTTGGCATTAATTAGTTTGACGTTGTAAATGTAATATTTTTTTTTGGCATTTATCATTATAAACTTGTAAATTCGTCGATTTCGCATATATATGACCCATGCAACCCTCAATTTTGATTGTTTTTTGATATTTTATCATTTTCACAAAATTTTTGCCGAACTTTTTACCAAAATTTGAAAAAACATATCGAATAACATCTGACGGCGGTTCGATGTCAAGGTCATATATTTTCGTATTCCAGCCGTTTCCTTTTTCGAATATGACACTCTCTCTCTCTACTCTCATCATCTTCCATCTATTTTTTTTACCGAAAATGCAACATTTCCCTACTTTCGTCTAAATCATTCTTCCGAGCATTCTGGAGAACTACCTCGTAATATCCTTCATCTCTCTCATTCGGTATGTTAATGTAGAGAATGTAACGATTTGACTTTTTCTTCGATTTTTGTTACATGACATTCGGACGAAATTCTTCGATGAGCATATTTACGGGAAAACGAGGGACGAGAACACGATAACGCTTAAATCGGATGTGTCTAACAAAACATGGGAAGTCAAGTTGGATGGCTCAAGATTCACTGATGAATAGAAAAATTTCTCCAAGGACCATGATTTTCGTATTCGGAATTTCTTAGTTTTCCATCACGAAGGTGACATGATTTTTCACGTCACTGGTTTCAGAGATGATATGTGTAATCTACAATATGCATCATCTATATCATCATCATCATCTATAGAAGCAGGGCCATCTTCTTCTGGTAAGAGGATTTTCACGGTACCAGTCGCGTTCAAATTACGTACGGATTTGGGAGGCACATCTAAGGCCCTTGAAACGCAGTGGCACTACCATCACTAGAGGTTGGACAAATTTTTGTCACGATCATGGCTTTAATGTGGGTTGTACCCTCAAAGTCGAATTGCACACCGTTCTTGATCATGTACCTTGTCTACTGTTTTCCTCTCTATCAAGGCTTATAATCAACATAGATTGAATTCCGTTGTATTTTGATTGCTTTGAACCTCATTTGCACAAAAAAATTCATGTTTGTATTTAGTTGGTTTTTTTACTATTATTCAATAGAATGTATTATTGTTAGTATAGATGGTTTTGTGGATTTACTATTATTGTAATAACGGTCGCAGAGGGTCCAAGGGTCGTAGCGGACAAAGGGTCGCAGAGGTACAAGGGTCGAAGGGAGATAAGGGTCGCAGAGGTGCAAGTGGTCGCAGAGATTCAAGTGGTCGCAGAGGTACAAGGGTCGAAGGGAGACAAGGGTCGGAGGGGGATAAGGGTTGCATGATCCAAGGGTCTAAAAAAATGTTTACTCTTTGACTATGGAAGATGTAATTTGGTACATTGTTTTTAACAGTTTATTTGTAAATAATTTTAGAAATGTATAATTTAACTTTATACATTTTTTTAAAAATTATTCATATTATTTGTAAATAATTTTTAATAATAAAGCGTAAAGGGTCGCAGGGGTCCAATGGTCGCAGAGGTGCAAGGATCTCACCATTTGTCCCTGGCGAACCTTTTACCCGTTCGACCGTTGACCCTGCGACCCTTTTACCCGTTCGACCCTTTTACCCCTACGACTAGGAGTGTAATTCGGCCCGGCCCGGCCCGAACCCGACCCGAGCCCGTTTTGGCCCGGTGCTTTCGGGTTCGGGTCCGACCCGGCCCGAACTCAAACAGGACGAAATGGTAAGGCCCGCGGCCCGACCCGATAGATTAATGTAAAAACGTATCTAAAATATCTTTTCATTAATTAAAATGTTCCGAATTGCATTAAAAACGTTACGAAATCCTTAAATTATCTAACTAACATAAAAATAGAAACATTAGATAATCAAACGAAACATCAAATTCTAAAACTTCAACATTCAGACATATGAACTTGCATATCTTCCTCCGTTGTAGCTATTGTCGTGGTGGCAACGCTAGAAGAAGTAGTCAAGTTAGCAGTACCTGTAATTGTTTAACAAGACAATGAATAAATGATACGAAAATCAAATAATGAACGATATGAAAATCAAATAATGAGTAGATACTTACGAACTTCGGAATAACCAAATAGCCATGAACGAGCACAAATTAACGCCTGAACATTAGAAGCCAACAAGCGGCTTCGATATTTGTTAAGCACCCTCGATCCAGCACTAAATGAAGACTCAGAAGCAACCGTGGTAATATGAATGCTTAAAATATCAGACGCCATTAACGATAGTTCTTTACCATAAATTTCAGACTTCCAAAAATGCAAGACATCCAAATCCGAGCATGATCATCTATAGTTTGCTCAGCATGATGAAAATTATCGTTCATTTTCAATCTGTAATAAAAATATAGTCAAATCCTAATTTTACAGACCCTAAATCCTAATTTTACTAACACCATCATTTTACAGATTCAATACATAATTTTCCTAACACAATCGACACCATCATTTGACTAATCTGTACTAATTCCTAACAAATTCCTACACAATCAACACCATCATTTGACTAATCTGTACTAATTCCTAACAAATTCCTACACAATCTGTACTAATTCCTAACAAATTCCTGCACAATCGACACCATTATTTGACTAATCTGTACTAATTCCTAACAAATTCCTACACAATCAACAGATGCTCGGTGAGGAGGAAAGACCCTAAATCCTAACTTTCTAGCCACATTGTAATACACGAGTCAATATACCTTCTGGCGATGAGGACAGACGCTCGAACGGGACTCTGGAGGAGGGAGACGACGAAGCTCGGGCGGGGACGATGAAGCTCGGGCGGAGACGACTATGCTCGGGCGGGGACGAAGACGCTCGGGCGGGGAGACGACGAAGCTGGACGCTGAAGCTCGAACGAGTGATGACGAAGCTCGGGTGGGGACGACGAAGCTCAGTTGGAGTGACGACGAAGCTCGACCGGAGTGACGACAAAGCTCGGATGAAACAGAGAGAGGCAACCGCTAGGTTTTCTGAAAAACGAAACAGAGAGAGGCAGACAAGGTTTTCTGAAAAAACCCTAATGCTCACACGATCGGGCGGCCCAAAGCCCGGCCTAAAGCCCGATGGGCCGGGATCTAATAAAGAGGTCTTCTCAGACCGCCCGAGCCCAAAGGCCCGGTTCAATTCGGGCAGTTAATTTCACAGCCCGAGCCCATGTATTTTCGGGCGGGCTTCGGGTGGGCCCGTGGGCTCGGGCTGTTTTTTACACTCCTACCAACGACCCTTTTACCCCTTCGACCCATGTGACCGTGTGGTCATGTCTTTTCGAATTCTATCTAACGTCGATTCGATGTCATGTTCGAATTCCAGTCGTTTCCTTTTTTCCAATCCATTTTTCCTCTCATCATCTTCCATCCATTTTTTCCGAAAATGCCACATTTTCCTCATTTCTTCCGAGAGATTCTTGTGCAGCATCTGTATTACCTTGTAATCTTCTTTAAAACACTCTGTCAGTATGTTACATATAGAGAATGTACAGATTTGACTTTATTTTTCGTTTTTTGTTACAGGAAATTCCGAAGATCTTCTTCGATGAATATATTTACGGAAATACGAGGGATATCAATATGGTAATGATTAAATCGAATGTGTCTAACAGAACATGGGAAGTCAAGTTGGATGGCTCCAAATTCACTGATGGATGGACAGATTTTTACAACGACCAAAACATTCGTATTGGGGATGTCGTACTTTTCCGTGACGAAGGTGACATGGTCTTTAACGTCACCAGAGCCACTCTTGATGAAAGGGTTTTCATTATACCGGTCACGCGTTCAAATCTGGCCCTAGATTCATTAGTAAGCGACCTTAAACCGATTCATCATATATAATTTGGTTATTTATTGAACTTTTATTCATTTATACTGATGTAACTTGGGTGATGTCGCAGACACTTCCTATAAGGTTTGCGAGGGAGAACGGTCTTTGCCGTAGAAGATGTCATGTAATGATGTACCACGATTGCGGTATCGATCGCGAAACGTTCGATTTTTGGCTAGCAGCTTTAAGGCCAGTGAGTCGTGGTGGCGCTTGCATCAGAGGGGGGTGGAGACAGTTTTGTGAAGAAAATGGACTGAACGCGGGTTGTTCTCTCCTAGTAACAAAGTTCTCCATTGGAGGAGAACCCGTGCTTCGTTTTATCAGCAACATATTTTGATTTGAGTTGTATTTTGATTTCTTTGAATCTCCTTTTAACTTGAACTTCATTTGATCTTGTGGATTTACTATTATTCAATTGTTAGTGTTATTGTTAGTATCGTTATTTTTGTGGATTTACTATTATTGTAACAAGGGTAGCAGATGGACAAGTCGAAGGGGGACAAGGATCGCATGGGTCAAAGGGTCACGAGGGGCAAGGGTCGCGAGGGACAAGGGTCGCATTGGTCCAAGGGTCGCGAGGGACAAGGGTCGCACGGGTCCAAGGGTCGTGAGGGACAAGGGTCGCACGGATCCAAGGGTCGCAAGGGACAAGGGTCGCACGGGTCCAAGGATCGCGAGGGACAAGGGTCGCACGGGTCCAAGGGTCGAGAGGGACAAGGGTCGCACGGGTCCAAAGGTCGTGAATGTACAAGACTCGTAGATATTTGAGTCAATTGTTTGTAAATAACTTGATAAATTATTGTTTTCAAAATTTTATTCATATTATTTGTAAATAATTGTATTTGTAAATAATAAATTATTTACTATATTGTTAGTATCGCTGTTTTTCTTGACAAGGGTCGCGAGGGACAAGGCTCACACGGGTCCAAGGGTCGCGAGGGATAAGGGTCGCAGGGGTCCAAGGATCGCAGAGAGACAAGGGTCGTAAGGGTCCAAAGGTCGTAGGGGTCCAAAGGTCGAAGAGGTACAAGGGTCACAAGGGTTCTAGGGTCGAAGAGGTCCCTCTGTGACACTTGTACCTTGCGCCTCTTTTACCTCTTCGACCCTTGGATCTCTGCGACCATTTTACTCTCTTCGACCCTTGGATCCCTGCGACCCTATCCTAAACTCTGTGACCCTTTTACCTCTGCGACTCTTTGACCCCTTCGCAACCCTTTTACCCCTGCGACCCTTGGACCCTTAAGACTCTGTGACCCAGTGCAACAGTTTTTCTGCAGAATCTGCTTAATCGCAAGCTTCTTTGTTGACAACAAACGATTTCAACCTATAGACAGCGAATCTGATGCCGATTTCAAGCTACTCTCGCCGAATCTGTCGTGGTGTGGGTAAACAGTTATTTTCGCGCCACAATAGAAAGAGAAATCGAAGTACTCTGGAGGAGAAAGAAAAATTGTCTACAAAATTAATATGAAATTATCAATATTTTAAGGGTAGATTTGAAACTAAAACTTTTTTTAGAGAAAGATATTTTTAAAGAATTTTAACCCTACGAAAATATTTTTAAATTCCTGGAATCAATTACATGTCGATAATTATAAAATAAATATTGTTTCTGTCAACAAATGAACTAGTCTATTGCATTTTTATTGAAAGTAGTACGATACCCGACTGTTGTTAAAGTTTGTTATATTTATTAAAGTCTCAAAATAATCTACAAAATCAACATTCAATATTTTTATGAATGTGGTCATCATTATCTTCTCTTCTCTCCACATCATTATAGATTTTCTTCGTCGCAGAATCTTTCTTTAAAATTCGAATGCAAAGTATATTTTTCAAAACAGTTCAAAATGGTCTCAACTTTTTTTGTTTTACTAAGTATAATCATATAGTATTTTTAGAAAACTCACTTTATACAGGTTTAAAAAATTAATATCATATATATTCTAAACGAATTAATTTTTAAAATAAAATAGATCTACTCAAACATTTCTATTCATAGTATCGTTTTTATTAAAAATATTTGAAAGTATCCTTACAACTTCATAATATCCACATTGCCCTCTATTTTTCTTTTCCTTTTTTATTCTTTTTCTCTCTTTGATAGTTTTTTATTGGAATAATTTTCTACAAAAGTGAACTACATAAAATATGAGAAAACAAATATTACAATTTTTGTCTAAATATCATGTGAAAAATAAAAAATTATAACCACAACAAATATAATTGGATAAAAATTTTGGTAAAATAACAGTTTTTCTAATATTATTTTATTAGATTAAAAAATTTAAACACAAATAAGATTACTAATAAATGGGAGTAGGAAATGTATATATAAAATATCACATTATATATATATATATAAATCAAATGATGATATTAATTTAGTTAAAATAAAAACTTATTAATGAAAGGCGGAATATCAGAAATACCATCAAAGGGCTAAATCACTTCAAAAATACCCTTCCCCAAAATAATTATTAAATCCGAAAAATAAAAACTGAGGAAAAGACAAATTTGCCCTTAACGTTCGAACGTGGAAAAAAGGAAGTTCGGCAGTTTTTCGACGTGAAAAACTGCCGAAAACGAGAAAGCCGAACAGTTTTTCGCCGTGAAACCTGTTTAAAAGTTGATAGCAAGAAAGAAATAAGTGATTTCGAACTTGAGAGGGAACGATTTGAAGTTGGCGAACAATTTGAAGTTGGCGAGAAGGAAACTGGCGAAGAGAGCACGAAGAGAGCACGAGTCAATCTTCAATGGCGTCAATAAGTGTAAGTAGTTCGATTTCTAGGGTTTTGCAAGCTTTCGAGTCACAAAATGGTTTATTGATTTGAAATGGGTGTCAGTGTCAGTGAGTCGGTTAGGTCGCAAGGGTCGCAGGAGTTGCATGAACATCTTCGACTCCGTGAGTCGATTGAGTAGCAAGGGTCGCAGTAGTTTCATGACCATCTTAGACTCAGTTTATTGATTTGAAACGGGTGAGTGTCAGTGAGTCGGTTAGGTCGCAATGGTCGTTTGAGTGTCGCGGAGTGTCTGAGGGTCGTTTGAGTCGCATGGGTCGCACACGGCGGTTGAGGGTCGCACGGGTCGGTTGCGTCGCATGGGTCGGTTGAGTCGCATGGGTAGCTTAGGTCGGTAGAAGTATAATGTATTCGTAATTGGTCATTTTGCAGGAAAAAGGGACTAAGAGGAAGGAGTGCGTGAGTGATGCTGATGCTGATGCTGATGCTGCAGTCCCTCTGACACTGGAGAAGAAATTAATAGGGGAAATAAGGAAGTCGGAGAAGAGAATCATCAACGCCGTAAGAGACCTTCTAAGGGATGTCGGGATTCATGTGCCTAATCCAAAATCAAAGGCTGCCGAGAAAGTTGCGATCACCGAAACCCAATCTTCCGACACTGTTGGTGATTTTGCTTTTGAATTCCTTCGACGTCCAAATCCAGTGTCAAGAAACCTTGCTCCTGATGGAGTTCCACCAAGTAAGTAATATTTAGTGAAAAGGTCATTTGAGTGTCAATTTCCATCGAGACATATAAGTCGTAGGGTCGCATAAGCCGTAGGGTCGTTAGAGTCGTAGGGTCGCATAAGCCGCAGGGTCGTTAGAGTCGCATGGGTTTCGTATGTCGCATGTGTCACTGGGTCGCTAAAGTCGAATTGGTCGCATGAGTCGCATAGGTCGCATAGGTCGCATTGGTCCCATTGGTCGCATAGGTCGCATTGGTCCCATTGGTCGCATAGGTCGCATTGGTCCCATTGGTCGCCATATGTTTAATGAGGTAAATTTTATGCAGGTGCTGGACCTTTATCGAAGGAGTCTGCGCCATATGTTGAACCTCCGCCGGCGAAAAGAGCAAGAACAACTCAAGAACCCGAAAAAACGGTGGTTCAAGAACCTGAGGAGTTTGTGTGGAATCCCAGAGGATTAGTAAAGGGCTTGATAAGCCGATTTCCTACGTTCACTGATGCTAGCGGTGAAAAGTTGACTAAGCTATATTGGTTCCTGAAGGCACCTCGACATGAGCGGTGGTGGATATCTGAGCTAGATATTCCCCGGGGGCCAAAGTTTTGGGAGATTATATTAAAGGCCAACGCATGGCTTGAAGATGAAGTAAGTTGTTTTAAACCCTTAGTCTCACGGAGTTTTGTGTCATATGCATTCCTGTGTGTTAATTTTTTTTTTTTGCAGCAATTGGATGAGGCGTTGATGGAGCTGTCTTCTCGCTTGGCATCGGATCCCAGCGCGTATCAGAATTATTACGTTTGTCCTGTTGCTTTCATGCAGACGCTCTCGATGTGGACGTACGAGGATATGGAAACTTTGCCGGAAAAGCTTAGTCAGTTTTTGAACGCCAACCCACCAATTAGTGATTATGAAGGTTTTGTCTCGGTTCTAAACATTCCATCGATAAATAATCGATGGGTAGGATGTCATTGGGTAGCCATCAAAGCGGATTTCAAAACCCGATGCATCACGGTATACGACTGCAGGATGAGCCTTAAGGAAACACATATCGATCCGGTGATTGAGAGGATAAGAAAAGCTGTCCCCAAGATGCTCATTCTCGGAGGGTTTCCTTCTTTGGCTTCTGGAGAAGATGAATGGAGGTATGTGTATTATGATGGTCTGCCACAGAACCAAAGCGGGAATGACTGTGGTGTTTTCTCCTATAAATTCGTAGAAGCCTCGTTATCAAAGGATATGGATATGTTTCTTCGTATTTGCGACGACAAGGTTACTTCCATGCGTGAGAAGATGGCGGCTGATATATATAGTAATGGAGAACGTATCTATGAACCCGAAGATGACTAAATTGATATTTGGTACATTGTTTTTTTTTGGACTGGTAGATGTGAACATTTGGTACATTTTTTTTAATATTTGGTACATTCTTTTTTCTATTATTTGGTACATTGTTTTTTTTATAATATTTGGTACATTGTTTTTTTTCTAATATTTGGTACAAGGGTCACAGAGCCTCATACGACCCTTGCGACCCATGCGACCCATTTGACCCTTGCGATCCATGCGACCCATGTGACCCAATACACTGGACCTTCTTGAGTCTCCGATCTTCCCAGTGTATTGGACCTTCATACGACCCTTGTTAACATTTTCTTCAAATGTCGATATTATTTATATTATTATCTATATTGATTCTAAATTAGACATATACAACTCAATATATTGTTAATGGCATATTGATAATGGCATGGGTCGCTTGGTCGCATATATGCCAAATTAGGGTCGCATGATCGCATATATTGATGAATAGATGCGAACTCGACGAATTTACGGGTTTGGGATGATAAAATGACAAAAACCAATCAAAACAATACATTTACAACGTCAATCAACGGTTAAAACAGATTGTGACCCATGTGTACCTAGTTGAGTTGTGTATAACCAATGCCCGTGTTTCAAAAGTGATAGTAGTGTTTTAAGAACTCGGGGGATGATTAAACAATACATTTAACATTTTCTTCAAATGTCGATATTATTTATATTATTATCTATATTGATTCTAAATTAGACATATACAACTCAAATATATTGTTAATGGCATGGGTCGCTTGGTCGCATATATGCCAAATTAGGGTCGCATGATCGCATATATTGATGAATAGATGCGAACTCGACGAATTTATGGGTTTGGGATGATAAAATGACAAAAACCAATCAAAACAATACATTTACAACGTCAATCAACGGTTAAAACAGATTGTGACCCATGTGTACCTAGTTGAGTTGTGTATAACCAATGCCCGTGTTTCAAAAGTGATAGTAGTGTTTTAAGAACTCGGGGGATGATTAAACAATACATTTAACATTTTCTTCAAATGTCGATATTATTTTTATTATTATCTATATTGATTCTAAATTAGACATATACAACTAAAATATATTGTTAATGGCATATTGATAATGGCATGGGTTGCTTGGTCGCATATATGCCAAATTAGGGTCGCATGATCGCATATATTGATGAATAGATGCGAACTCGACGAATTTATGGGTTTGGGATGATAAAATGACAAAAACCAATCAAAACAATACATTTACAAAGATTCTAAATCACAATACATTTACAAAGATTCTAAATCACAATACATTTACAAAGATTCTAAATCACAATACATTTACAAAGATTCTAAATCACAATACATTTACAAAGATTCTAAATCACAATACATTTACAAAGATTCTAAATCACAATACATTTACAAAGATTCTAAATCAAAACAATACATTTACAAAGATTCCAAATCAAAACAATACATTTACAAAGATTCCAAATCAAAACAATACATTTACAAAGATTCCAAATCAAAACAATACATTTACAAAGATTCCAAATCAAAACAATACATTTACAAAGATTCCAAATCAAAACAATACATTTACAAAGATTCTAAATCAAAACAATGTTGAGAAAAATGACCAACAACTCTTCCCTAGTCTCAAGGAGCCGACCTTTTTTAGGAGCCGACCTTTTTTCATGGATGGTGGTTACCGAGAGCTTAAGAAAAATCATCCAAAAAATAGTTCATTGAGGGTCGCATGGGTGCTTAATTATTTTTCCTAACAAACAATACATTTACAAAGTCAATCAAAGATTCTGCACGCATTCTATTTCCACTGGAGAAATAGTTCATTGAGGGTCGCATGGGTGCTTAATTATTTTTCCTAACAAACAATACATTTACAAAGTCAATCAAAGATTCTGCACGCATTCTATTTCCACTGGAGAAATAGTTCATTGAGGGTCGCATGGGTCGCATGAGTTCACTGGAGAAATATTACATTAGCAGAGAGTGACCCAACACCGTCACCTAAGTCACCCCCGCAACTCGTCAGTGACTGCATAGACCCTGAGTCCGCCGATTACCAAGACCTTGAGTAACACATAGACAGCACGATGCCCTGCGTCGACAATGGTGACTGCGCCACGCAGGTCACAAAGGTAAAAAAGATTTTTCATAGAAATATGGGTTAGATACGCATACTAAGAGAAGAGACGTAGACGTTAACTTATATACATGGGTCGGAAGGGTCACATGGGTCGGCAGACAGGAGTCACATGGGTCGGAAGAAAAGATTCGGACTGCAAAACGACAAGTCCATGGGTAGGAAGGGTCACATGGGTCGCATGGGTCACATTGGTGGCAAGACAGGAGTCTGACAGCAAAACGACAAGTCGCACCGAGTCGCATAGGTCGCATGAGTCGAACAAGGGTATTATGTGGTCGCATGAGTCGTCCATGGGTTACAAAGGTCACAAAAGTTATTCTGATGATATTCTATGAGATATTCTGGATATTTTCTGATATCTTATTTAAATCTGGAATATTTTCGAAGATTGTATAATATTATGCGATATTATATTGATGAATATATTGATGAATAGATGCGAACTCGACGAATTTACGGGTTTGGGATGATAAAATGACAAAAACCAATCAAAACAATACATTTACAAAGATTCTAAATCAAAACAATACATTTAAAAAGTCAATCAAAGACTCTGTACGCATTCTATTTCCACTGGAGAAATAGTTCATTGAGGGTCGCATGGGTGCTTAATTATTTTTCCTAACAAACAATACATTTACAAAGTCAATCAAAGATTCTGCACGCATTCTATTTCCACTGGAGAAATAGTTCATTGAGGGTCGCATGGGTCGCATGGGTCGCATGAGTTCACTGGAGAAATATTACATTAGCAGAGAGTGACCCAACACCGTCACCTACGACATCTCCTGCCATGTATTTGGTCTTCCAGTGAACATTTGAAGAGTGACCCAACACCGTCACCTAAGTCACCCCCGTAACTCGTTAGTGACTGCATAGACCCTGAGTCCGCCGATTACCAAGACCTTGAGTAACACATAGACAGCACGATGCCCTGCGTCGACAATGGTGACTGCGCCACGCAGGTCACAAAGGTAAAAAAGATTTTTCATAGAAATATGGGTTAGATACGCATACTAAGAGAAGAGACGTAGACGTTAACTTATATACATGGGTCGGAAGGGTCACATGGGTCGGCAGACAGGAGTCACATGGGTCGGAAGAAAAGATTCGGACTGCAAAACGACAAGTCCATGGGTAGGAAGGGTCACATGGGTCGCATGGGTCACATTGGTGGCAAGACAGGAGTCTGACAGCAAAACGACAAGTCGCACCGAGTCGCATAGGTCGCATGAGTCGAACAAGGGTATTATGTGGTCGCATGAGTCGTCCATAGGTTACAAAGGTCACAAAAGTTATTCTGATGATATTCTATGAGATATTCTGGATATTTTCTGATATCTTATTTAAATCAGAATTATTTTCGAAGATTGTATAATATTATGCGATATTATATTTCCTTTTCCGTATAATATTTTCGAAGATTGTATATTGATTCGACTTCTTTCATAATCTTACGAACAATAGATGCAAAATAAGACATTTTCAACGTTTAAATATTGATTACATAAGGTCTCAAAGGTCACAAGAGTTACATAAGGTTACATAAGGTCTCAAAGGTCACAAGAGTTACATAAGGTTACATAAGGTCTCAAAGGTCACACGGTTAAAAAAAGGAAAGAAAAAAGTTGAAGAAAAAGAAAAAGGAAGTTCGAGAAAGAAGAAGGCAAAGTTCGAGAAAAAAAAGGAAAGAAAAAAAGGTCAAATTTGCCGAAGATTAATGACTCCTTCCCCGCAAGAAATGCTCCATTGACATTTCGGGCTTTGAGTCATGTACGGTGAGTTCCACGGTAGCAAATGACCTCCAACCGTGACCTTAGGTAACGCGGATAGAGCTTGATGCCTGAGTCCGCCGATTACCAAGACCTTATGTAGTGCAGATACATCACAAAGTACTCCATCCATGTTGTAAGTACTTGTGTGTATCTGCATACAGACTGAGTCCGACGATTACCAAGACATTGAGTAACAAATAGACAGCACGATGCCCTGGGTCGACCATGTGACCTTAACGGTCACAAAGGTAACAAGGATTTTTCAGAGAATTAGATGTTAGAAATCGCCCTTTTGGAGAATGAAAGACTCGAAACAAGAGATGATTTGGTGCTTGTTGTTGTAGCTTTCCTCCTCTATTTATTACGAAAAATAAATGGACTCCTAAAATCCAGAAAGACAATAAATACAAAGAATGATCAAGGTGCATGTATTGACCACATCTTTACGTCTTCACTGTGGCATTGGTAAAGTAAAAAGCATAGCTAGAACCTGGAAAAGGCAGTGTAGTCTGACATTGAAAAGACTAGTCGGAAGGGTCGCAATGGTCGGAAGGGTCGCAATGGTCAAAAGGGTCGCAATGGTCGGAGGGGTCGCACGGGTCCAACATATTTTGATTTGAGCTGTATTTTCAAATTTTATTCATATTATGTGTAAATAATTTGTAAATAATAAATTAGTATCGCAGGGGTCTAAGGGTCGCAGAAGGACAAGGGTCGCAGGGGTCCAAGGGTCGCAGAGGAACAAGGATCGCAGGGGTCCAAGGGTCGCAGAGGGACAAGGGTCGCAGGAGTCCAAGGGTCGCAGAGGAACAAGGGTCGCAGAGGGACAAGAGTCGCAGGGGTCCAAGGGTCGCAGAGGAACAAAGGTCGAAGAGGGACAAGGGTCGCAGGGGTCCAAGGGTCGCAGAGGAACAAAGGTCGAAGAGGGACAAGGGTCGCAGGGGTCCAAGGGTCGCAGATGAACAAGGATCGCAGAGGAACAAGGGTCGCAGAGGGACAAGGGTCGCAGGGTCAAATTGGGTCGCTGGGTCAAACTGGGTCGTAAAGTCGCAGGGGTATTTTGGAAATATCAATATTTATACGGGTACTTTTAAAGTTAGAAATATTTTCTTTTTCGGAAAGAGTATTTTTGAAGTGTTTTAGCCCTACGAGGATATTTTTGAAGTTACCCCTCAATGAAACGCCAAATTATTTATATCAGTTAACGACCACAAACGTCACTCATTACTCTGATGGATGATATCATCATAATGTTCATTCAATTATTTGTTTTAAGATTTAGATGTATCTAACAAAATGATGACGAACCATTTTTTTTCATTAATATATACATTAATTACGAAGCTATAGTCCTTAAATTTATTTGCGAAAATAATCTAGATTAAGTTGGAATTATTGTATCAACTTAAATGGTTTGTATCTTCGAAGAAATTTTTCCAAAAAAAATACTATATATATATATATATAAAGAATAATTCATAAAAATGCGAATCCGACACAGAAACTATTGTAATAAAAGTATAAAATGATTCAAAGGGAAAAACTAAGGCACTATTTGTAGGGTTGATTTGATTATGCGGAAACGTGTTTTAATCAACCCGAATAACGATCTAGTCATGTTTACGATTAATTGTTCGGTTTCAACGTTAAACGACTCAAGAACAGTTTCTGAGATACCTGAGACGTTGAACTGAGGATCGGATGTGAGGCTTGATGGTACAAACCCTCTACGCGTATCCACGCCGAGATCGGGATCTCTTTGATGCGGGATTCGGAAGAACGAAAAAACTGTTTTTCGTTCTTCGGGTTTTTCTTTTTCTGACGGCTAGGGTTTTCTGTTTTTAGAATCGTGTGTTTACGAAACCTCGTAAAGCGCTTATTTATAATTATTAACTCTTTAATAATTACAACTTAAACCCATAACTATTCAAATATTACATAATTGGCATAGGACTTTCACTATTCGATAGAGTCAATATCATTATCCCCAAAATCTAAATAAATAAAAAGTGTCATCATTTCTTTTATGTTTTTTCATTTATCTATAAAAAAATTAAAACAAAAGAAATATTTTTTATTTATTTATTTATATTTTATATAGTAGTATGGGTCGGGTCAACTTTAAAAAAATCCTTCAACTACCATTAGAACTTCAATCATATTTTTCTCTAAAAAAATTTAACTTCAAATATATCCTTAAAATATTGATAATCCTAAATTGTCATTGTCGTTTAATCAATCGACAATTTTCTCTCTTCTCCAAAGTATCTCGATTTTTCTCTTTCCCGTGACGCGAAAATTAATTTTCTCCGACACCACATCAGATTCTACGCGAGTAACTTGAAATCGACATCAAATTCGTCGCAAGTAGCTTGAAATCGATATCAGAATTGACACGAATAACTTGAAATCGACATCAAATTCGTCGCAAGTAGCTTGAAATCGATATCATATTCGTCGCAAATAGGTTGAATCGTTTGTTGTCAACAAAGAAACTTGTAATTAAGCACGTTCCGTAGAAAAAACAAGTATGTATAGTGAATTTTTCGTGTTTCCTTGTGTTTTTCGTGTTTCTTTTGTGAATTGTAGTGAGTAATATGTACAGATTCGATTCTCCTTTTTTCAAAATGAGTCTTATATTGATGTAGTCAAAACAAGTCATATTTATTGAAATATCAATGATCGCAATGAGTGACAGTCTCTTCGAGTCGCATTGGGTTACAGAGTCTAATCTAGTCACACGAACGCACTGGGTCATAGTGTCTTATCGAGTCGCACTGGGTTACAGAGTCTAATCTAGTCACACAAACGCACTGGGTCATAGTGTCTCATCGAGTCGCACGGTTGCACTAGGCCACAGAGTCATATTAAAACACATGCTCGCACTAGGTCATAGATTATCATCGAGTCACACGGTCGCATTGGTCATAGAGTCTCATCGCGTCGCACGGTCGCACTAGGTCATATCGAAACACATGGTCGCATTGGCTCACAGATTGTCATCGAGTCACACAGTCACAGTGGGTCATAGAGTCTCATTGAATCACACGGTCTCACTGGATCACAGAGTCATATTGAAACACATGGTCGCACTAGGTCACAGATTGTCATCGAATCGCACGGTTGCAATGGATCATAGAGTCTCATCGAGTCGCACGATCGCACTTGGTCACAGTGTCTCATCGAGAAACATGTGATCGTAATGGAACACAGAGTCTCATCGAGTCATACGGTCGCACTGGGTCACAGAGTCTTATCGAGTCGCATGGTCACACTGGGTCATAGAGTCTCATCGAGTCGCACGGTTGCACTGCGTCATAGAGTCTCATCGAGTCGTACGGTCTCACTAGGTCACATAGTCATTTTGAATTTGAAACACATGGTCGTAGTGAGTCACACAATTTACCCTCTTTTATATTTTTGTTATAGGTGTAATGTATTTGGTGGATGAGAAAATCACACTGATTTATTTTTTGTATGATGGTAAATGGGGAAAAATGTAATGGAAAATCTGAATGGGTTGGTAGAGTTCAGGAAAACCAGAGAGTATTTTTCTATTATCCGCCGATTAGTTTGACATACTAACAAATTATTGATGAGTTATGCGCAGAGATGATAGTGAAAGAAAATACAATGAATTTGAAGTTAAGCTATTTACCCAAAGTTTGTGAAAAATAGGAAACCGACATAAATGACAAGCATCTTATTTGTTATATGTTGGATCACATAAGAGGAATTCGACCCCTGCTATATGTAGAGATAAAATCAGCAAGTGTGAAGTGTAAAATGGAAATTAATAGGGAAGTTGATCCTCTAATTCCTACTTTTGGAAGCATTGCTAGAGAAGGTGACGATGGAAGTGTTGTAGATTATGATGATTGTGTTATTATAGGTTCAAATAAGAAAAGTAGAGCTGAGAGTAATCCGACAAAAACAATAAATATTTTGGATTTGAATAATTCTGATAATGAACATACCCCCCAGTTAAGAGAAGATGATGGTTGTTCTATGAATGTGGTAGTTGATGAAGTTGTTTGTGATAATAATAAATTTGATATTGATGTGCCAACAAAGCATAAGGATGGTAAAGGTGAGAATAATTTGGAAATAGTACGAGACAACAAACAGTGAAAATAATATCTTCGAGTTCGAAGATGGATTGCAACTTAAAATTGGGCAAGAGTTTGATACCAAGAAGGATGTACAAGCATTTGTAAGGAAGGTTTCAATTGAAACTTGTTTTAGATAGAGAATATTGAATTCTGATTCGAAGCTGTGAGAAGTAGATGCAAGTTTGCCGGAAGTGGTTGTATATGTGTGGTAACAATACCAAATTCCAAACGGTTTAATGTAAGAACACACTATCCCCTTCATAAGTGTTCACTTGTATCTAAATCGACAGAAACTACAAAAGGTACAATACAATTGGTTAATGATTATTTGAATGAGGAATATGTCAGAAAATATGAATTACCTCTAGTAAAAAAATTGATAGCTCATGTAAAAGTAAAGTACGATGTCAATGTATCGTATTTGATGTCATTAAGAGGCAAATACAGTGCTCAAAAGGAGATTCGTGGTGATGACTTTGAACACTATAGGAGGTTTCCAGGGTGGCTGCATATGTTTACAGAAATAAATCCTGAATCTGTCGAAAATCTTCAGCTAGACTGTGATGGAAAAAGCTTCAAATATCTTTTTATGGATATAAGAACAACTATAAGACGATGGAAATACATGCGTAAAATGGTTGTTGTGGATGCAACATTTCTACAGGAGTGTATAAGGGAGCAGTGATCGTGGCGACCGTGCAAGATGGTGAACATCACCAATATCCTTTTGCTTGGGGAATAGTCGACAAAGAGAAAGACGAATCTTGGACGTGGTTTATGTTAAGTAGGGGTGTAAAATGAGCTGTCGGCTCGTGAGTTAGCTCTAGCTCGGATCCTAATTAAGCGAGCCGAACTGGGTATTTTCTAACCCATTGAAAAACAAGCTGACAAGCTGAGCCGAAAACGAGTCCGAGCTTAGACAAGCTAGCTTACGAACTGGCTCGCGAGCTGAAAAAATCATGTACAAAATCACATATTTTCCTTTTTTTGTATATCATATATAATATTGTATTTAATAAAGAATAATATATTGTTTAAACATATCTATTATAATGTATTTATTTTCTTTTTTCTAATTATTGATATATTTTAATAACAAAATAAAAAAATATTTAATTTATTTTTTAAAAAATAAATTAAAACATATCTATTATTTATTTATTTTTTCTAATTATTGATATATTTTAATAACAAAATAAAGAAAAAGTTAATCTTCTTTTCAGCACATCGTGGACAGTGGACTCTTCCTCTTCTTGTGTGCACTGCTCACTCCTCCCATACAACCACCAACGTCGACTTCTCCTAGACAACAATATCATCTTCGTTTCCTCACTATCGTCCTTTCTCCTAGTCAGCGACCACACGTCGTCTCCTCACTATTATCGTCTCTCTTGGTCGGTGGTCGCACGTCTTCTCTCCAGTGCTCATTGCTCCCAGACAACAACACCACATCAACCTTTTGTTTTTGCCGTTTCCTTCTGTTTGTTTCTTTGCCGCATCAACCTTCTGGTTGCGGCATTTCCTTCTTCACGCCATTCAGTGTTCGTTTTGTTTTTGTCGTTTCCTCCTGTCTTCGTCATTTCCTTATTCCCCGCAGTTTCATTCTGGCTTCGCCGTTTCCTTCTGTCTTAAGATGATGAGGTTAGTTTGTTTGTAACTTGTAACTTTTACTTTCTCTCTTTGTTAGTGAAAGTTTGAAACCTAAATTATTTTTCGTTTTTTATTATATGTAGTATAATTGAGATAGGATGAAATGGATTCGTACGAAAGAATGGTAACGAAAGAGGAGTTAAGAATGTATGAAGAAGATGGTGAGTACATAGGTATCGAATCTACTGAAGGTCAAGTAAGTCTCTCTTCTAAACGAAAAAAAAGAAACGTACATCGAATGTATGGAATCATTTTAAAAGAGTAAATGAAACATATGTGATGTGTATTCATTGCAATCAAAAGTATGTTCAAAAGCCGAATTCTAAATGAACTTCTACTTTGGCAAGACATTTGAAGCAAATATGTCCTACAAAACCTTTAGCTAAGAATATTAAGGAATGTTTAAGGATGTCGAAGGAAATTTGAAGGTAACAAAAAAGTTTGATGAAAAAGTTACTGAGGAGAAGTTAACTACGTGCATTATATCACATTATCTCCCTTTTTTTTGTTGAGTATGAGGAGTTGAGAGATTGGATATACTATTTGAATCCAGAGTTTAAGTTTTGTTGTAGAAACACTATAGCTTCTCGTGTTTATGAGTTTTATTTGAAGCATAAAACAAGAGTGAAGTCTGAGTTGGAAAAAATTCCTAGTAGGATATCTTTGACTTCAGTTTTTGGACGAGTATAATGGTGAAGGTTATATATGTTTGATACTGTACAGTTTTTAAAACAAAGATGAATCAGTGGAAGCAAGATAGAAAGATTAAGAGCGGGCAAAAGATCGAGAGAATTAGAGAGAATAAGAGTAACTATTCTCTTATGCATTTCTTTAGAACCAAAGGTACATATTTATACAAGTAGAAAGGGTGAAAAAAAAAGGAAAATACAAGTACAAATGCAAGACACAAGTTTAGATGTAACATGCATGACGTGGAGTTGGTCAACATGGCATAGGAGACCGCAGAGGTCATAATTTGGCTTGACCAGGTTGTAGGTCGCGGGATGCAGGTCACAGGTCACGGGACACAGGATAGGGGATGCATGATGCAGGAAAGAGCGGGATGCGACCTGAGCATAGAGAGCGGGATGCAACTTGAGCAAAGAGAGTGGGATGCTACCTGAACGAAGAGAGCGGGACGCGACCTGAGCGAGACGTGGTCTGAGCAGGATGCAGATTGAGAAAAGAGAGTGAGATGCAGAGAAAGGAGCGGGATATGGGTCATGAAGAGCAGGACGTTACCTTTCTGCTTAACGTTCCCCCTCAAGCTTAGGCGTTCAAAAGCAACATAAGTGAAGCCTCATTAAAGCCTTTTCGGGGAAAACCCAATTAGGACAAAAACTTGACAAAGGAAAGAGAGTACAACAGCTTATGAGTTCGAGGGACGATCGATTAAGCTTGAATGCGATGCCTTGGGACTAAAGATATTAACGAGGTCGATCTGATAATGGAGATCTTTGCAAACGTTTTCACTTGTAGATTTGATGAAGACATCGACCAACAGATCTGTGCTTCTTGTGTAGATGAATTCAATGACGCCATCTTCGAGTTTCTCTTGAACAAAATGACAGTCAACTTCAATACGTTTTCTTCATTCGTGGAACACCGAGTTGGATGCATTCTGAATTGCCGCCTGATTGTCACAATGAAGCACCGTGGCCTGCGAAGTTTCGAGGCCAAGATCTTTGAGGAGAGCCCGGATCCAAATGAGCTCACATGTTGCATTTGCGCCATAGCTCGGTACTCGGCCTCAGCGTTGGAACGAGAGACCACCTATTGCTTTTTGCTTCTCCAAGTGACAAGGTTCCCCTCGAAAAAGGTACAGAACCCTGCCGTTGATTTCTGGTCTTTGCGGTAACTGGCCCAATCTGCATCACAAAACCCAATTAAACTAGTATTGTTGTTTTTAATCATTAGTATACCTTTTCCTAGAGCGTTCTTGATGTATCAGACGATTCAGTCCACCATTTTCCAATGTTGTTCCTTTGGAGCATGAATATGCTGGCTGACCTGATTCACAACATAACACAAGTCAGGTCTTGTTATCGTGAGGTATACTAGCTTACCAACAAGGCGCATGTATTGTTCTATATCATGAAATGTTTCCCTCTCACGCAAGTCTTTGTATTTTTCTTTGATGGGGGTCTTGGCCGGTTTAGATCCGAGTTTACCTATTTCATTCAAAAGGTCTAAAGCATATTTTCATTAAGAAAGAAATAAATTATCATTAGATCTAGTTACTTCAATTCCAAAAAAGTACTTAAGTTCACCTAGATCCTTTATATCAAATGCGTCTTTTAGAAAACGTTTAACACTTTCTATTCCTTTATTATTATCACTTGTTATGATGATATCATCAACATAAACTAAGAGAAAAATGATACCAAAATTTTTTTGAATGATGAACATGGAATGATCAACCTCACTCCTCTTAACATCATACTTAACAGCATCATAGAGCCTAGTGTACCAAGCTCATGGGACTGTTTAAGTCCATAGAGAGCTCCCTTTAGTTTATATATAATTCCTTTTTCGGTTTGGAAACCCGAGGGAGGTTTCATATAGACCTCTTCCTTTATTCCCCCCTGAAGGAACTGTTTTTAACATCCATCTGCCACAAACTCCAATTAAGGTTAATAGCAATAGAAAACATAATGCGAAGAGAATGAAGTTTAGAAACAGGAGAAAAAGTCTCAGTATAATCTTCTCCGCACTTCTGATTATACCCTTGTGCTATAAGGCGAGCCTTGTAACGTTTTATCTCACCATTACTTTTATATTTGATTTTGTATACCCATTTGCTTCCAATGGGCTTCTTTTCTTTAGGAAGAGGGACTAGGTCCCATGTTTATTCTTTTCAAAGGTTGCTAGCTCCTCAGCCATGGCTTCCTCTCATTTCGACTTCCTTCGGCTTCTCTATAGGTTTGTGGCTCGATATCCCTATCAATTTTACTAAGAAAAGGTTTATGATCATTAAAGATAAATTCCAAAGAGAAAAAGTTTTGAATTGGATGTTTGGTTGCCACACCATTGAAATAGGGTGTTTGGCTGCCACGCCATTGAATAGATTGTGAATCTAGTGCTTATTCTAGTGCTTCTCCGATGCACTATCTCATTTAGAATCCTTTCGTCAACTTCATCGACGTCCTGATCCTGATTTTGGTTATGATCATGGCTTTAATCTTCATTCTCATGAATTGAGGCCCTAGTTTCCTCCAAATGATTTTGCTCAGAATATATGATCTCATCATTGTTTTCTTGTTCTTCATTTTCTGATATTTCTTGATCATTTTGGTCTTCATGACGTTCAGGTACACTTGGTAGAGACATGTTTTATTGTTAGTTTTCGAAATTGAATTTACTAAGTTTTTAAGGGACAAACCTATATCATTTGGTTCCCAGATTCCTTTAATCTCTTCCCAGCTGATTTTATCATGAAAGCTCTTATCTTCGAGAAACATAAAATCTTGAGACACTATTACATGTTGAGATTTTGTATCGAAACACTTGTAACCTTTTTGATTTACTGAGTATCCGATGAACATGACTTTACTGCTCCTCGGTTCCAACTTGTCCGCAGTGAGTCAGGAACAAGGACGAAACACACATAACCGAAAGTTGTAAAATACTCAAGATCAATTTTGTAGAGTTAATAACTCATAAGGTGATTTTTCCTTTAGAACCTTTATTTGAATTCTATTAATGATGTGACATGCGGTCATGACCGCATCGGAACAAAACCTTCTAAGAAAATCTCAATCGAACATGATAGTTCTCGAGATTCCATTAGGTGCATGTTCTTCCTCTTGGTCACTCCGTTTTGTTGCAGAGTATAGGGACATGAGATTTGGTTTGTAATGCCTTGTTCTTCAAGGTACCTGCGAAACTAAAGACTAGTATACTCTCCATCATTGTCAGTCCTTAGACATTTTATTTTAGCATCATATTAAGTTAAAACATGCTTATGAAACTTCACAAATACATCATAAACACTACTTTTAGACGAGAGAGTATAAAGCCATGTAAACTTTGATTTCTCATCGATGAAGGTTATAAAATATTACTTTTGATAACGAGAAACACATGGAGCTGTCCAAACATATGAATGGATCAGCTCAAAACAATTTTTATTAACCGAAACAGAGTTTGAAAATACTTGCTTTACATGTTTTCCTAAGATGCAAGTTAAGATAAAATACTTTTGATAACGAGAAACACATGGAGCTGTCCAAACATATGAATGGATCAGCTCAAAACAATTTTTATTAACCGAAACAGAGTTTGAAAATACTTGCTTTACATGTTTTCCTAAGATGCAAGTTTCAGACGTTTCATGTTTATCTTTAAGATCAGGAAAAATGATACATAGAACTTTACTATGAGGGTGTCCAAGTCTTGCATGCCACTTAGAAACTTTATTAAAATTTAATTTTGATAGAAATACGGACTCTGGATCTTAATACATAGACTCGAGATCATAATGACCATTGAGGAGCTTTCCTTTGTCGATTACTTGTTTGTTTTCAATATCTTGTATCCAAAAAGAGTTAGAATCGAAACAAACATGAAAATTAAGGTCTTTTGCAAGCTTTTGTACAGAGATAAGATTATTAGAAAATTCTAGGATGAAGAGAGCCAACCCTTGTATCATGACGGAGGAGCTTAAGCTTCCCTGATCCTTTAATTGGAACACTCTCCCCATTCACAATAGAAACATAGCCACAATGAGGTTTTATATCTTTAAGCAAGTAATGATTTTTAATCATATGATTTGTAGCTCAAGAATCTATTATAATATGGTTTCAAAAAGCAGAGAAAGCATATATAACTTTACCTCATTCTTCATCACCTTTGTTTGTTTGATTCCCTGCCAAAATCATTTTGAAAAATCCCTCAAGGTCCCAAAGACTTGGCATGCCAGGATTGGACTTAGCAATCTTCGTCCAAATAGAATAATTGTTTCCATTGAACGAGATTGAGATGCTTGTGGTCGAGTCCATGACGAGAGATCTAAGTAAACAAAGGGAAACAAGATAACAAATAGAGATTAAAAAGGCTTGACCGAAAAATAACTTTTGGAAGAGAATCGTTTTCAAAAGAAACAAAATCAATCAAAAAAATTTCTGATACTCGATCACCGCTCTGATACCATGTAGATTTTGTAAAACAAAGATGAATCGGCGGAAGCAAAATAGAAACATTAATAGCGAGCGGAAGATCGAGAGAAATAGAGAGAATAAGGATAAATATTCTCTTACGCATTTCTTTAGAACCGAAGGTACATATTTTTACAAGTAAAAAGGATGAAAAACAAGGAAAATACAAGTACAAATGCAAGGCACAAGTTTAGATGTAAAATGCATTAGATGGAGAGGTCTACAAGGCATAGGAGACCGCAGAGGTCATAAATTGGCTTGACCAGATCACAGGTCGTGGGACGCAGGTCACAGGTCGTGGGATGCAGGACGGAGCAAGACACGACCTGAGCGCAGAGAGCAGGACACGACCTGAGCAAATAGAGTGGGATGCGACCTGAGCGAAGAGAGGGGGATGCAACCTGATCGAAGAGAGCGGGACGCGACCTGAGCGAAGAGAGCGAGACGCGGTCTGAGCGGGATGTGGCTTGAGAAAAGAGAGCGGGACACAAAGAAGGGAGCGGGACACGAGGCATGAAGAGTGGGACGCGGAGAAGGGAGAGGGACACGAGTCATGAAAAGCAGGACACAACCTTTCTTCTTAACAGATAGTACATTATGTTGACGAGGATTGGAAGTTGAATAGTAGATATTAAAATCCATGATTTTTTGAAAGAATGGGGGATATAGAAGAAAGTGTTCACCATTACCCTTGATAATGCTTCAGGCTAATGATTCTTTACAAGAGGTTTTGAAGGAGAGATTGTGCTTAGATAACAACTTGTTGTGCGATGGTGAATTCTTCCATGTAAGATGTTGTGCACATATCTTAAACCTCATCGGGCAAGATGGTTTAAAGTCGCTTGGTGATGCTGTGTGTAAAATTAGAGAGAGTGTGAAATATGTCAAAGGGTCGAAAGGAAGAATGAATGCATTTGAGAAATGCATAGAATTAGAAGATGGTATTGGTAGTTATGGAGTTGTTTTATCCATGGATGTTGCTACGAGATGGAACTCCACCTTTATTATGCTTGAGAAAGCTCTAAAGTATCAACGTACTTTCAATAGATTCAAAGTGGTTGATTAAAGCCACAAGCATTTTTCATCGAGGGATTAATGGATTAGGGTAGAAAGAATATTTGAAATATTGAGTCCATTTCACAAGATTACTAATTTGATGTCCGGAACAAGTTATTCGACTTCAAATCTATATTATGGACATATTAGTATTATTCTTGGCATGGGAGCTATGGTTGACCCTAGGATGAAGAGCCAATTTATAAGGTGTTGTTTGAGCGAACTTGATATAGATTTTTCTAAGGAAAATTTGGATCTCGTGAAGGCGAAAATGTATACCCTCTTTAAAGCATATCAAAACAATTCAACCATTGGAGGAAAAGGTAATTCTAGAGATGCATCATCTTCTCAACGTGCTATCTTTCCGAGTGAAAAAGAAAGCGACTTGGAAATGCTTGATGCAAATTTTTTTAATAATGATTGTTTTACTTATCAATATGTTACTTTAAATATTTACATGGAAATGCTTTGGTGTAGGATTTCTATTGTTTTGATGAATGTCCCAAAGTTGAAGAAGATGAGGGAAAGTCGCATTTGGATGTGTATCTGGATGAAGAAAAGCTTAAGATGTCGGATTATCCCCATTTGGATGTCTTGGGGTTTTGGAAGGAGAACAAACATAGATTATGTGATTTGGCATACATGGCTTATGACATATTCAGTTTCCTATAACTACGATGGCATATGAATCATCATTTAGCATTGGTTCTCGCATTCTAAACAAATATAGAAGCCAACTTCTTTTTTAAAAATGCATGTACAAGTATTTATTTGCATACTTTCTTGGCTTAAAGAATTTGAAATAAAAAAGGTAACTTTTAACTTTTTCATCATGTATTTATTGTTAAAATGTGTATTAATACATATTTGCTTCTTTTTTATATAGATCTTGAACGAGAAGAAGATACCATTACTAAAAAAGGAGATGAAAAGAATGTTACAAGTAAAGTTACGAGCGTTCGAAATTAATACAATGATATTTGATAACTTTTTATTCGAGAGGGTTGTTTTTTATTTAGTACAATGATATTTTATAATTTTTTGTTTAAATTAATGTTTTCATATTTTCGATATTTTATTTGGTTTATTTGATGATGTTTATCATACATGATATTACAACTACTTCAAAATAATTAAATAGTCTGGCTCAAGAGGCAGCTCATTTTTTGGCGAGCTAAAGGCGAGCTGAACTGAGCTGGGATTTTCTAGCTCATTTAAAATATGAGCCGAATTGAGCCAGCTCGTTTTTTTTGGCAAGCTGAAGGCGAGCTGAGCCGAGCTGAGTCGAGCCAGCTCGATTTACACCCCTAATGTCAATGCTGAAAGAGGTGACACCGGATGGACATGATGTCATTGTGATATCTGAGCGTCATAAAAACTTGATAAAAGCAGTCAAACAAATGTACAGAGAACCTGATAATGGTTTTTGTGGGCATTATATATCGCAAAACATAAAGACACACGTCAATAAAGGTCAAGGTAAAAAAAGTTCAAAAGGGGATATTGTGGCAGAAAGGTTCTTCAAATGTGCAGCAACATACACAGTGGACGAATTTGAAGTGCTATTTAATAATTTGAAGGCCAGGTACAAGTATGATCTTTGTGACTTTTGTCACTGTTGTGACCTCTGCGGTTATTTTGACCTTTGTGACCTTTACCCAAGTATCCTAATGTTGCAAAGTATTTGGAGAAAGAGGAACTTGATCCCGTTAAGTGGACAAGATACAAATTTAAGGATGAAAGGTACAAAGTGTTGTAAAAATCCTTAGGCGCTAGTCGGGCGGTCCGTCAGCGTCTAGCGACTAGTCGAATTAATCGGCGATTAGTCGGCGACTAGGCGTTTTTCGTTTTTAATATTTATAATATATTTCAATTTCAAAATTATAAAATATAATATAATAAATAACAAAAATATTATATATAAAATATAAAGTCATATGAAGTTATTAACCATATCATAAACATAAAAAAATATTAATGAAGAACTAAATATCTATTATCCATAGTGTATTTGAGGATTTTAATGTCGGTACGAAAATGACCTTACCTTTGAATCACTAATTCTAAGCCACGACTTTGTGGTGTTGTAGAGATAGACGAACATACAAATAGATGAAAATGATATATGGACGAATGAAGATGAAAATGACAAATAGACGAACGAAAACGAAGACGAAGATGGCTACGAACCAACAATGAACGACATTTAAAACTAAATGAATGACAAACGAAGACGACCAACGATACTCAAAACTGGAAGAATCGTATAGCAAAGAGAGAAACAACCGAAACAACGTCATTTTGGTTTATTAAAAAATAAAACGATCAAAACGATGCCGTTTTGGTTCAAATTTTTTAAAATATAGCCAAAATGACGTCGTTTTGATATTTATAAAAATAAGAGCGATTTTTTATTAATCAGGCGATCAGACACCATCGAGCGCCTAGACGGCAATTAGTTGCCTAGACCGACTTTTAGAACACTGTACAACTTATTAACCACTAATAGGGTTGAGTTAATAAATTCAACGTTGAAGACGTCAAAAAGGTTTTCGATCCTAAGGCTTTTAGATATTTTTTGGGAAAGATAGTGGAATGGTTCAATAGGTATAGGCTGGAAGCAGCTACTGGTGATGATTCTCAAAAGTTAACACCTTACGTTGAGAAAAGTTTACATGAACGGTTTGGCCAGACATCCAAGTATGATGTTATTGAATTGAATAGGTTGAGTGATGTGTAAGAGGTGAGGAATGAGATGGTTAGAAGATTTGTAGTGAGTCTTCAAAAAAGAACGTGAGACGGCAAAATGTTTGATGTGGATAAGTATCTATGCAGCACGCAGTTGTGGCTGCATATAAGGTTGGTAAAGGTCACAAGATATCAGAACTATGTTCAACATACTACCTACAAGAGACATGACATTTGGCTTACCGAGAAACCGTGTATTTGACTCCTAATTATAGTGATTGGAACATTCATCCTTAATATGTTGCAGTTACGGTTCTACCTCCTATGTTGGCTGAGAAAACACAAAGAGGTTAGCCTAAAGAGAATCGTTATCCTGGACCTGGTAAGGCTCATAAAAAAAATCCCATCTTCGTCGAGACAAACGGGTTCAAATGCCAACATCACTGATAATGTTTGGAACGTGACAACCGAGATAACACCAACTTAAAAAGGTTTGTTAGTTTGTAATATTATATTATTTGTATTATTAGTTTGTGATATTATATTTTTTTGTATTATTTGGACTAAATCTTGGTGACTTTCATCATTATAATTCGATAAATTCTTCAATTTCGCATCTATGTTTCCTAATTGATGTTTAAGCACTATTGCGACCCATGGGACCCATGTGACCCTTGCAACCCTTGCGATCCTTCCGACCTATGGGTCCCTTGCGACCACTCGTTTCGATGTCGGACTCATGTATTTTCGACATTCTCTGTTCATCCATCTCTATTACCCTTATATTAAAAGGTTCAATAAGTTCTCTAAGTCTCACCATCTCACCCATTCGAGATGAGATTGAATTAGAAGAATTTTATCTCTCTTCTCTCTTCATCTACGTCTCTAAAAAATCTTTGTGATCTTTATGACCTTCATTACGAATGTCACATGGTGGACGTAGAGCATCATGTTGTCTATGTGTTACTCAAGGTCTTGGTAATCGTCGAACTTGGTCCTTATGCAGATACACACAAGTCCTTACAATGTGGATAAAGGACATTGTGTTGTATATGCATTACATAAGGTCTTAGTAATCGGCAGACTCAGACATCATGTTGTATCCGCACTACTAAAGGTCAGGGTTGTAGGTGATTTCGGAGACAGTGTAGAGTAACACACGACTCTCTCTAATGATTTAGGGGGGAGGGCTCAGATGTGTCTCTAAACTTAGAAAATGCGACCTTTATGACCTTTGGGACCTTATGTAACCTTTTTCTTTCCTATTTTTAACCTTTGTGACATTTTGAAACCTTCTTTTGTTTCTTTTTTTGTAACCTTTGTGACCTTTTTCAATCATTATAAATAAATTCATATTAAAATGTTGAAAATGTCTTATTTTGTATCTATTATTCATAGTTATATGAAATCCGTAAAATCGTCGACCCTCAATTGGCAGCAAGACGAATGAATAAATTAGAATCAATTTAAACGGGAACTCCTCCGACTCATGCGACCCAATATAACCCTTGTGCGACCCTCAATTGGAATAAATTAGAATAAGTTCAAAAGGGGAAACCCATCCGACCTAACATGACCCTTGTGCAACCCTCAATTGGATTATAGTAGAATCAAGTTTAAATGGGAACCCATCTGACTCATACGACCACATATGACCCTTGTCTGACCCTCAATTGGAATAAATTAGAATCAATTTTAAACGAGAACCCATCTGACTCATGCGACCCAATATGACCCTTGTGCGACTCTCAATTGGATTAAATTAGCATCAAGTTTAAACGGAAACCCATCCGACTCATACGACCATATATGACCCATATGTGCGACCCTCGTGACCCTTGCGACCCATGCGACGTATGCGACCCATGTGGCTCATGCGACCCATTTGACTCTTGTGACTCTTCATTTCGATGTCAAACTCCCGTCTTCCGACCCATGTGACCCTTCCAACCCATATGACTCTTGTGACTCGTCCTTTCGATGTCAGACTCATGTCTTCCAACCTATGTGACCCTTGTGATCCATGTGACTCTTGTGACTCTTCGTTTTGATGTCAAACTCCTATCTTCCAACCATGCGACCCTTCCGACCCATGTCTATAAGTCTACGTCTATGTCTCATCTCTTAGTCTGTGTCTCTAACCCAAATTCCTATAAAAAAATCTTTGTAACCTTTGTGACCTACGTCATGAAGGTGACATGGTGGACGTAGGGCATCGTGATGATGTGTTACTCAAGGTCTTGGTAATCGGCGGACTCAGTCTCTATGCAGTCACTCACGTGTTACATTGGTGACATAGTTGACGGTGTTGGGTCCCTTTTGAAATGTGACTGGAAGACGAAGTACATGGTAGGAGCTAACTCTGGACTGCAATACCTAACAAGAAAAAAACAGAAGACTGGAAGCCGGAGTATATGGCAGGAGATAACTCTCGACTAATGAACTATCTCCCCAGTGAAAATAGAATGTGTGCAGAGTCTTTGTTTCATGCTTCTGTTATCGACATTAAGAATCAATGTAGAATAATATACACATTTGAACAAATTTTTAATGTATTATTTTGATTGGTTTTTGTCCTTTCATCCTTATAAATCTATAAATTCTTCTAATTCGCATCCGTTGATCCATATATGCGACCAAGCGACCCATGCAACCCATTCGACCCCAATTGGAATTAATTAGTTTGACGTTGTAAATATATTATTTTAATTGATTTTTGTCCTTTAATCCTTATAAATCCATAAGTTAGGATCTATTAATCCATATATGCGACCCGCAATTGGTATTAATTAATTTGACGTTATAAATATATTATTTTGGTTTATTTTTTTCTTTTAATCCTTATAAATTCATAAATTCGTCGAGTTAGTATATATTGAACTATATATGTGACTAAACAACCCATGCAACCCTCAATTGATATAAATTAGTTTGAGGTTGTAAATATATTATTTTGATAGGTTTTTGTCCTTTAATCCTTATAAATCCATAAATTCTTCAAGTTCACATCTATTGATATATATATATATATACGACCAAGCGATCCATGCGACATTAAAAGTATTATTTTCACCATGCGGCTTATAAATTAGTTTGACGCTGTAAATGTATTATTTTCACCAAAATCCCGCTGAACTTTTCACTAAATATTCAAAAAACATAACAATGTGGTCAAAGTTGGTCACAACCTTTCTCTTGTGTCGATTCAATGTGAGGATCCTATCTTTTCGAATTCCAGTCATCATTTTTTCGAATAACGACACACTCTCTCTCTAACTCTTATCATCTACCACCCATCTTTCCCTCTAACACTGATAGAATCCCGACTTAAAAATGCCAAATTTCTCTCATTTAGTCCAACTCATTTTTTCGAGCTATCTAGAGAACTACCTTGTAATCTCTTTCACCTGTCTCTCTGTCGGTATGTTACATGAAGAGAATGTAGAGATTTGATTTTCTTTTTGCTTTTTGTTATAGGAAATTTCGAGGAAGTTCTTCGATGAGCATATTGACGAGAAAACAAGGGACAACAACAAGACAATGCTTAAATCGAATGTGCCTTACAAAACATGGGAAGTCAAGTTGGATGGCTCCAGATTCACTGATGGATGGAAAGATTTCTCCAAGGATCATGATTTTCGTATTAGGGATTTCATAGTTTTCTGTCACGAAGGTGACATGGTTTTTAACGTTATCGGTTTCGGAGAAGACATGTGTAATCTGCAATATGAATCATTCTCATCATCATCAAACGCAAGCAGAGTCGTATTCTTCTTTTCAGAAATTTTTCACGGAAACCCCCACACATTCAAATCTGGTCGTAGATGCTTTGGTAAAAGACCACAAATTGATTCATCATATATCACTTTGGTTATTTATTCGATTTTTAATTATTTCTACTAATGTAATTTGGGTGATGGTGTAGACCCTTCCGATATGGATTGCGAGATTGAATCATCTTAGCGGTCAACGATGTGAGATACTCTTGATGAACGATCAAGGGAGGGCATGGTCGATAAATTTGAGGCTCGTGAGTCATGGTGGAGCTAGCATCAGAGGGGGTGAGAGAAATTTTTTTCACAAAAATGGACAAAAGGAGAGATGTTCCCTCACAATCGAACTGGTCTCCAATGGAGCAACACATGTGCTTTGGTATGTCCCCTCAACAGGTCTAACAACAACATTGTTTCAGTAATTATTGTTCGGGGTTCATTCCCTTGAACTTTACTTTCATGTTCATATTTTGATTGGTTTTTTACTATTATTGTAGATTTACTATTATTGTTATTATGAGTACTATGGTGGATTTACTATTACTGCGACTCGTCATACGCCAACATTATGGGTATGCGACCCATTGCGACCATGCAACCCAACAAACGCGCCCCATTATGACCATGCGAACCAACATACACGACCATGCAACCATGCGACTAAACATGCGCGACCATACGACCCATTGTGACCATACGACCCAACATATGCGACCAATTGCGACCATACAACCCAACATATGCCAACATACACGACCATTGCGATCATGCGACCCAACATACACGACCCATTGTGACCATGCGATCAACCATGTAAACTAACATACGCGACCATGCGACCCAACATGCGCGACCATGTGACTCAATATATGCGACCCATTGCGACCATGCGATCCAACATACGCGACCCAGTGCGACCATGCGACCCAACATACGCGACCCATTGCGACCATGCAACCCAACATATGCAATCCATTGCGACCCTGCGAACCAACATAAGCGATCATGAGACCATGCGACCCAACATACGCCAACATACGCGACCTTTTGACCCCTTGCGACCCATTTGATCCTTTACGACCAATTTGACCCCTGCGACCCATGCAACCCAACATGCGTGACCCATTGCGACCCAACATGCGTGACCCTCGCGGCCCATTTGCCCCCTGTGACCCAACATTCACCAACATATGCGACCCATTGCGATCATGCGATAACATACGCCAACACACGCGACCATTGCGACCATGCAACCCAACATACGCGACCCATTGCGACCCAACATACGCGACCATTGCGACCATATGACCCAACATATGCGACCCATTTGACTCATTGCGACCCAACATGCGCGACTCTTGCGATCCATTTAATCCCTGCGACTCATTGGACCCAATATCTATGACCCATGCGACCTAACATGCGTGACCTTGTGACCCGTTTGACCCCTGCGAACCATGCGAATAAAGTTCAAACAAATATGAATCAAATTTAAAAAAATCAAGTTATTTACAAATAATAGGAATCAAGTTCAAGGATGACATGATGGGATGCCATTAATCTCGGGGTACATCGGTACTTCTTCCATTTGCAAATACATCAGCACCAATCTTCTCTTCGAGGAAACAACCTTCTCGTTGCAAATTTTGGGGAACTTCTCCTCATTTTTCATTACAGCGGCTTCTAAGAATTTGAAGGCGTAAACCCACAATCATTCGACCTTTTATTCTGTGATAGGCCTTCATAATACTTCTACTGTCATTTATCTTCTCCAAAATTCAAGGAATGAAACTGTCCGAGTCGGTACATCTTGGGCAAAGCTGTTCTTATAATCTCTATCACCGGATTGATATGCGACTCCTTCAACCTTCTTTGGCAGTCGTATACCGTGATGCATCGAGTTATGAAATCCACTTTCATGGCTACCCAATGACAAGGCATATATCGTTTTGAGGGTAGTATGCCATCCAAATAATGAATAAGAGTTTCCGAAAATTCTTCCATATCCTCACACATCTACATTGTGAGCATCTGAATGAAAGCAATAGGACACGTAATGATTCTGATATAGTGCTTCAAATTTGTTGATGCGATTATTTAGCTAGATCAACGACTCATCCAATTGCTATAAAAAATTAACACACATGAATACATATGACCCAAAATGACCTCTATAACCTTTGTGACTTTCATGACTAAGGGTTAAAAAAAACTTACATCATCAATCTATATAGATTAGTCAATTCCAGACCACTAGCGCAATGAACGAACGCTCTCGGGTTATCTTGCATGTTTCCAATCCCTTGGCTACCTCACAAAATGCTGATCCCCTGCAGGTTCTTGAACCACCTTTTCTACGGGTTCTTGACCAACCTCTTCTATGGGTTCTTGAACCACCTTTTGTTTGGCTTCTTGAACCACTTCTTGTGCACGTTCTTGAACCACTTTTTCTACGGGTTCTTTAACCATTTCTTATGTGGGTTCATAAACCACCTCTTTTGCAGTTTCTTCACCCATATCTTCTGACCGCTTTCCCTCGCCCTCGCCCTCTCCCCCTTCCTCCCACTGCCCTTGTTATTCGTCCACCGCATGGGTTTTGTTCCCCATATCTACATAAAAATCACACTCAATCGATAAAGCTCCAACAACTACATAAAAATTACTTCATTAGACTCATCCTTCGTGACCCATGGAACATATGTGACCCATACGACCCTTGGAAATATGTCATCCGATGAGACATATGCGACCCCTGCGACCGCTGCGGCCTTTTTTGACCAATGGAATGCATTGAGCATATGTGACCCATGCGACCTTTACGACCTTTTTTACCAATGTGACCCATGGGAGATATGCAACCCATGCAAACTTTTTGACCAATGCGACCTTTTGTGACCCGTGCGACCCATGCGACCTTTGTGACTCAAATGACCTGTGTGACACAATATTACTTACTTGGTGGTACTTCAGTTTCTTTGACGGGAACTTCTGGAGTTCCCTCAGTACCAACATCAGTGGCGACCTCTTCGACAAGATCCACAGGAGTATCCTCGGCAAGAACCTCCTCAGGAACACCAACGGTAACATCTGCATAAAAATTACTTCATTCATTAGACTCATTCTTCGTGATATTGATACGAAACATGCGACATCTGCTACATATGCGACCCATGGGTCATATGCGATCCTTGCGACATATGCAACCCTTACGACCTTTGTGACCCATGCGACCTTTTGTGACCAATTTTACTTAGTTGGTGGTACTTCGACCTCTTTGACTGGAACTTTTGGAGTTCCCTGAGCACCAACATGAGCGGAGACCTCTTCGACAGGATCCGCGAGAGTATCCTCAACAGGAACCTCCTCAGGAACACCAACGACAACATCTGCATAAAAATTAATCCATTCATTAGACTCATCCTTCGTTAAATTGATGCGACCTATGCGACATCTGCTACATATGTGACCCCTAGGATATATGCAATCCATGTGACCCATACGACCCTTGCGAACCATGCGACCCATGCAACCATTGTGACCCATTCCGACTCATGCGACCTTTTGGTTCAAATGACCTTTGTGACTCAATATTACTTACTTGGTGGAACTTTTACAGGAGCAACCACTGAAGAAACCTCTTTAGAAATTTATTCAATTAGAGGAATGCTAGCGACAGATGTAGTATTTTCAATTAATCTTAAATTGTTTTCCAAATCCTCTTCTGAGCCATCTCCAGAGTCATTTTCAGCCTCTGAGTCCATCGGCTCTTCGCTTGGCTCTTCTCTTGAATCTAGATATGGACGTCGAAGAAATTCAAAATTATCATCTCTCACAGTACCGGAAGATTGGTGTTTGGTGCTTACATCTTTCTCGGTAGACTTTGATTTTGCCTTGTCAGCACCTTTGAGATTTACCGCCTTTGATTTTGGATTAGGAAAACGAATCCCGACATCCCTTGGTCTCGTACGGTGTTGATGATTCTTTTTTCCGACTTCTTTATTTCCTTTATTAATTTCTGCTTCATTGTCAGAGGGACTGCAGCTTCTTCTCCTCCAGCATTAGCTTCAGCATCACCTTCTCTTTCTTTAGCAGCTTCAGCAACACCTACACATCCTTCTTCTTCGTCGGCTTTAGATATGGGTGAAAATCTACAACATCTATTACTTTTTCACCCATGCTCTTCTTTCTCTTAGTCCTCTTTCCTTTCCCCTTCTATTTATCACCAAGAGCTGCTTTACGCGTCAGCAGTTCTTACTTATGGATGTCCTCCTAACAAATACCCTTTGGATTTCTATGGAGATGTTCCATCTATAATGAATATCGGGGTCGTTGCTTCCCTCGTAATCCTCCAAATAAAAAAGTAAAGTTTCCTCGTCGTGTTCAGCACGAAGAATACTTTTAATATCCTGCAAAACAACAAGTAACCATTATGACCCTTAGTGACCCTTGTGTAATTGTTACCTTAGAATTTTCGACCTGCCTCATCACGTATACATACTTCGGGTTAAAATTGGATTCAACCCTCTTCTCGCACATCCTTGGGCATGATGGATCAACATCCATAACATCAACATACCATCCGTTTCCGTCCAAACCGAGGATGGTTTCGAATGAAAGTAACTAGAACATGAAAACAAAACGATAAGAATACAAAAAGTACAAGAACATTCATGTTATTCGAATAATATATATAACTTATCATTAGTGGGATCATAAAACCGCCATAATGCCATTTTGGTTTCATTGATTCCTCACTAACGTGCTTGTGGCAAGTATCCAAAAGCTTCTTGAATGTGTAAAGCCCTCATGGAAACCCTTCACAAAATTCCAAGTCATCAACCATGTCAATGATATCATGGCTGATAAAATTGTCTGCTGAAGGCTTGTGATCCAGAACTTACCCAATAACATCAAAGTTGCTAACCTCGTCTGGTCGGTGGAATTCTTTGCCTTCACAAGCTTTTCAATCACTTGTGCGGTGGTCACCTTTCCACGACCGAAATTCTTCAGCCTGAATGTATCATCCCTTTTGGACTCCCATCCTCTGGGATAGGATCCGAAGTTCAATCCGGTAATCAGTGCATGCTCCACTATAGAGTACCGGATGGAAACAACGTTTACCATGAACCACAATTCTTTCTTGTCCCGTATAATCACGGAGTGTTTTAATAAGACATACATTTAAACCTTTGTCAATGTGGACTTACATTGGAAATGGAATGAATGCACGAATTGTGACTCCTTGTTGAACTCATATTCATCTAAGATTCCTCTCAACTTCTGGCGACACCTGCAAAATGGCCAATTAAAAATACATTAGACTTCTACCAACTCACGTGACCCTTGTAACTCAATTGACCCTTGTCACTTAAGCGATCTGCGCGACTGAAGCGATCCAAGGGACCCAAGCGACTCAAGTGAATCATACGACTCAAGCGACCCTTGCAACTCAAGCGACCCTTACGACTAAAGTGAACCATGCAAGTCAAACGACATAAGCGATCCATGAGAATCAAGCGACCCTTGGACTCAATGAGACTCAAGGAACCCTTGCGACTCAAGCGATCTTTGAGACCCAATAAATCACTTGAGTCGAAAGTGAGTTATGAGTCTCAAACGACTCACTGAGACTCCTGACCCTCTTCGACTCAAACGACTCAATGAGACTTACGCAACCGTTGCGACTCAAGCGGCCCTTGAGATCCAATGAGTCGCTTGAATTGAAGAGGGTCATGAGTTGCGACTCAAGCGACCCTTGAGATCCAATAAGTCATTTAATACACACCCATACTCATACACAAGTGTGTGTATATATATAGTGATTTAAATTCATTGAAAATTTAAAAATAATCTATATACAAAAACTATATACGTGTGATAGATGCAACAACTTCTTGATAATATAAAAGCTATTGAAAAGTAATGATTAAAACCTATGATTTTGGTGGAAAACTTAAAAAAATTATATTAAACTATATAGTATATAGAATTTTGATGTTAAAATAAATATAAAAAATATAAATATTAAAATTTAGATTATATATAAATATTGTATTTTTTATATTTTTATAGTAAGTCAATTTTTCCTTTGATTTCGGAAATTTATTTTAAATTATTTTTTAAAATACAATTATAAAACCAATCAATTTTTATTATAATATATTTACAGTGATATAATCAAAGTGTAGATTGTTCTAATATTAGTAATAACGTGTGTTCGGAAGCAAATAAGGAATCAACTAACAAGTCAACAATTTGAACTTACTTTTAACAAGCCAAAACAATCACCAACAGAATAGATATCCCTTCAAATAAAGAAGGTAAAAATTCAAATAAAGAAGTTAAAAAAAGGAGGATACAATAATATTTGGTACAACTCATAAGAATGAATAATGGTGAACTCTGAGATTTATATTAGAAAATAATTTATGGTAATGAATTATATTTCAGACGTGTTTAAGTATATTTGGGTGATAAATATTTGTAATTGAATATATTACAACGTAAATAAAATAATTTTAGTTTGTACAGTGGTGGAAGATCATCGTAGTTAAATCTTGATGTTCAATTGAGATTCGCATGAAATTTCAGTCTGTATATCACATTTTACTTAAGATCTAGTTAATATGGAAGACATACTTCTTTTTTAAGAAAAATCTTTTTGAAATTTGTTATTTAATATTCTGTTATTAAAAACAAATCACACCATCGATTTTATTGGATTCTTTTTTTGTCAATAGTCATTTGTTATTATATTATTTTAAAGAATTTAAAAATAAGTAAATAAAAAAATCAAACTGAAATACATTGTCAATGTTCACACAACCATGTCTCTTCTCATTCGTCAAAAATTCATCACAACCTACAGTAATTCGTTATCGCATTATCCGCCATCGCCAGTGGCACCAAAACCAAGAATTTCGTTGACGACGTCTCACTATTGACTTCAATGAGTCCATCTTTCTCATTCCACCAAGAAAAAAATATCGTCATTTCTTACTCGTCTAGATAAAGAAGAGCATAATAGACAAATAAAATGAAATAAAATAGTTCACGCGATCAACAAGATATCTAAAGAACAACAATTTAATTTGGAGTCATTAGAGATCCAAACCTGATTCAAAATACCTTAACTCTCACCAAAATTTTCCTCTGCATGGATCTTTATATGTTCTCTCTTTGCAAACTTTTCTAAGTATAGAGAAATCCTTCGTTGCATCCCTATCAGATTTGAAATATCAGAATGGTGAAAAGACTCTTCTTTGTAGACTATGTTTATAATTAAAATATTAATAAAATTGAATTGAATGAATGAGAAAGTGATGGAGTGTGGCTAATATTAATTGTGTAATCATTATATAAAATAATTTTAAGTAACGTTTATAATTAAAGCACCAATGCATTGAAAGATAAAAAAATAGATACATATTTTAAGCAACGTTTGTAATTAAAATACAAATGCATGGAATTCGATCACTGCCACCATTCAAACAACAATAACAAATTTTATCACAACCATCACAATCAAACCATACCAATCAAGTCAATTATCGCCTTCGCAAAAAATATCGTATGAGAATTCTTCATCATATTGAACAAATACCAAAAATGGTTCATAATTGTAACGCCTTATATGGATATATAATTTCAAATTTTTCATCGAAATTGCAATGTTTTGGCTTGTCTTTATATGTTGTATGGTGAGTTTTTTGCACATTATCTTGTTTGTTAGGTATGATTCTGTTTTGCACATCCTGTTTTTTCTTTCGAATGAAAATGTGACCCATAATTCATATTTTGTACATGACGTTAAGATGGAAGTTGTGACATATTCGCGTCTTTATTCATAACAAAAAACTTTATGTAAGATGTTTTTTTGTCTTTGTACAACATAATAATAACTTTATATAACTTAATCATATCTTTATATACTCTAGTACAATAATACTGATATAAACGTAACTACGGTTAACACTAAGTTGCGACCTAAGATTTTGTATTTCTCCATTTCTGATTTTTTATTTCAGTTTGTTTATCTCATGGTTCATGTCTTCTATCTCTCCGATTAGTGTTTCATCAACGAAGTTGAAAACATTAGAATAACTAGGCAAAATCCCGCACGATACACGACGTTTATATTAATTTTTTACAATTCGATAATTATATGTAGATTAAAATTTTATTTTTATAAAAATATATTTTTCTATTATATTATATATAATAAATAATTATTAAAAATTAAATACAAAAATATTATATATAATCTATGACTGCATCACCCTCCCACCCTTGAAAGCTGTTAATGTTTACAACTTCAACACTCGTCGCCTCTGGATAATCATCCAGTCTTTTCCTGAGGAGCTGCACTTGCGCGATGTATGGTGACTGAAGTGCTATAGCAGTTGGACTAACACTTGCATTCATGTTCAGCAAACCAACACCTGCATTCATGTTCATCGCTTAAAGTTGAATTTATCATCTAAATTGGAAGCATGAAATATCATCACCTAACCACCTTATTAACGTTATTTGTGTTTTATGCATGCATATTTAGACGCTAATGTTAAATTGCACTTTCTAACCAATATAAGGAAATATGCTGAATTCGATTCTGTAATAATATGGAAACACAAAACATCTCGTACCTTCTTGTTGATAGGGATTTTGTCATCAAATATCTTTGTTGCCTCCTTGGTGAGAATGTGAGGAACCCTTTGCCTCTCCTTCCTCGCTTTAACTAACCTAGGATTTCTTGAAATTGATTCTGCCTTTTCACTACATGAAGAACACTCTGTGAGCGTCGTCCTCATTCGAACAATGCCTTTCCGACCAAAATCTGAAACATCAAACGAACAGTTTCCTATGTGTACGCTTCATCATCTAAATATATTTTTCACCCCATTTAAACTAAGTTCGGGTTCCAAAATCTTCTCCAGGCCAAAAGTGATCGTCACCAAATTTGAAGTATCATCCCCAAATCATTACCAGCGAGTGGTCAAAAGCCACAAGAACAAGCTAAAACACAGATAATAGATAATTTCTCGGCAACAATAAACCTTAATCATTTCTACCAATGCTTACTATCGCTTGAATAACTCAGAGATTCAAGAACCAGGGAAATAAAACCCCCACATAAACAAACACGAAATGCGGTAAGAATAGACAAACCTGAACATTCAGCACCACCGTTATCTGCAGTAGAAGAAACAAAAATAGCCGCTTTGCTTCCCAACTCTTCAGAACCATTGACACATCTACCTCCCTCAATCTCCACCTCGATCTTTGTCGAAGCTCGTCCCGAAGTCGACGCAGAATAAGACGAAGACGACCACATCAACGAAGAAGGCTAAAGATTATCCTCCATCGTATTCCCCGTCGGAAAATCCAGATTAAAAATACCTTTTTGTTCTCTAAATTCGAATTCTCTGTGAATATATTGTTTCCTTGTTGCTTGTCTTGAACTCAGGGAGGGAGGCAGTTGTGAAATTGTTTGGCTTTTTTTCTATTTTTGTGCAATTCTTTTATTAAGATTTTATGCTTTATCAAACAATTATACTTTTTTAAAGTAAAGCAAAGAAAATATATTTTCTTAAACCTCAGTTATCACTTGTATTCAAGCAAGGAAGCATGCAAGTATGATGCAATAATCAAGTACTCACCGAGCAATTTATAACTACAGAGAAAAAGCAAAGAGAGAACAAGAATCATACACAGGGGATCCTTGAGTAGCTTTTCATTGCTAGTTCCAACAACAATCATGACAGGAAGTACCTAATATGGTCCAAAGATAAGTTATCAGAACATAGACAAAGCAGGTTGAAAGAAGAAAATCAAATATGGTGCAAAGAAAATTACCCGCTGGGAATTTATTCCAGCTGCAGCAACATATAAATCAATCTTGCCAATAGCGATTCCGATTCCCTAAACCCCACTACAAAAAAACTCGGTATTTTCAACGGACGGGGCAATGGATTCGTCCGTTGGAAGCATTTATCAACGGATTGCAACGGATTTGTTGATATTTTTAAAGGGCCGAATTATGTTGCAATCCGTTGCAAATTTCAGCAGAATTGTAACGGATTTTTTCCATTGCTATATCCGTTGAAATCCGTCGCGATTTTTAACGGATTGTAACAGCGTTTATCCGTTGGCAATATCCGTTGGAAGACCCGTTAGAATCCGAGGAAAGAATTGTAACGGGTGTCCGTTGGCAATTGCAATGGATGCCCGTTAATATTGGCAACATATGAACGTTGAAATTGTTAATTTCAAGGTTCACTGGTTTAAATAAATTCACGTTAACCTCGAACGAACATCCATTGCAATTTCCAACGGATGCTCGTTGGAATGTTCACTATTTAGATCATACCAAAGAGTGCATCAAACCATCAATAACAAAAATATTTTACACCAAAATGTCGTCTTCTTCAAATTGAAATATATATATATCGAGAGAGTGGATGTACTGAAGAAAATATCCTATAACCGAAGAGAATACGCAAGAAATCTTACACGGATTGGATCAATTCATGAGTTTTGCATCGATGCAACCTTTGTGTTAAGAACGCGGGACAATGTTATGTCCTTGCAAAAGATGCAAAAACATGAAGTATCGAAGTCAAGAAATTATTTGCAAACATCTTTTTAAGGGGGGTTTCGTTGAAAATTACGAAATTTGGTTTTTTCACGGTGAAAATTGCGGTGTTAGAGATATTGTGCAAGATGCACAAGTAAAACGAAATGAAGAAGTTATTTATGAAGCATCAATGACCAATCCATATGTGGAAATGATGTCAGATGCTTTTCCTAGAGCTGTTAATGAACAAACTCATGAAGAGATACCGAACATCGATGCACGTCGATTCTTCAACCTATTGGATTCAGCGAAACAACCTATATATGAAAGTTTTCATGAAGGTCAGTCTCGTTTATCATTATCTTCAAGATTGATGAGTACTAAAACAGACTACAATGTGGTTGAAAATTGCATGGATTCATTTTGCAAAACAATGCGGGAATACCGGAAAATAATCAAGCTCATGAGACATACTATGAAACAAAGAATGTGTTAAAAGATTTGGGAATTCCACATGAGAAAATTGATGTTTGTAGAAACAGTTGCATGTTGTTTTGGAGAAATGATAATGACTTGTTGGAATGCAAGTTTTGCGGTGCAGAAGATTTCGGCCTAAAAAACCATCTTCACGTAAAAAAGTACCACACAAGAAAATGTTCTATATGCCTATAGTAAACAGGTTGAGAAGGTTATATGAATCGAAAAAAATCATTGCGGCAATGAGATGGCACGCAGAACACTCAACAGCCGAAGGTATAATACAACATCCATTGTATGGTAAGGCTTGGAAAGATTTCAATGAAATATTTCTCGAGTTCGCGTATGAAACGAGAAACATTTATCTTTGCTTGGATTTAAGGAATTTAAAAAGGGATAACTTGGATTTAATGAAAAACAATATCTCTGAAGTATTATGTGCATTGGAAAAAGTTTTTCTGTCTTCATTCTTTGACGTCATGGAGCATTTGCCAATACATTTACCAGATGAGGTAATACTCGGTGGGCCAGTTCAATTCAGATGGATGTATTCTTTCGAAAGGTTTTTCTTTCATTTAAAGAAAAAAGCAAAAAATAAAGCAGCGGTCGAAGAATATATTGTCAAACAATATTTGCTGGAAGAAATCACATATTTCAGCTCATTTTATTTCGAGTCGCATATTCAAACGAAAGAACGACGTGCAACGGATGATCACACAAACTATCTGTATCAATATAATCCACAGTTTGGCACATTTCTTGAAATTTTTACACAGATTGGATGTACAGGAGGTAAGTCCGATGAATATTGGTTAACACCAGAGGAGTATAATCACGTCCACACATATATACTACTAAATTGTCAAGAGTTATTACCATTCGAAAGGTACTTGTACATATTAATTTCAAACCTTTACACACACACACACACACACTCATATATATATATATATATTCAAATTTAATGTGTTTTCATTATACAAGATATTTGATGAAGAAGTACATGGTACATATCCTCATATAAATGCAAATGAACTCATAGACATGAAAGTTCAACATTATGACTCGTGGTTGAGAGACTATGTAAGTACTCGTGTACACATCTATTAAAATTAATTGCATATAAAAGTATTAATTTGTTTTTATGCTACGTACAAGTGAAATGTTCTGATCAAAGACTTCCTACGTGGTTAAAAGATTTCGCTAATGGTCCCACACGAAATGTCATGTGTTGGCCAATCTTGTTTCCTCGGGGCTACACGTTCCACATGTACGAACATGGAAATGATAGAAGCACATACAACTATAGTGTTTGCGTTAATAATGATATAGAGGGTGATAACTTTTATGGCATTTTGCACTAAATCATACAAGTGGAATATCTCGGTCGCGTTGGGTTAAAGGTGATGCTTTTTAAATGTCAGTTGTTCGACCCAACCGTAGGACGTGGAATACGAAAAAACCGTTGGGGAGGAATTGACATCAATCCGGCACGGCAATATGGTAAGTATGATCCATTCATCATAATAGATCAAGCAGATCAAGTATGTTACGTGCAATATCCAACAACATTGAAACGTCGAAGAGAGGAGTGGTGGGCCGTAGTAAAGATCAAGCCACGAGGGATCATAAGCTCTGATGATAAAGAAGATCTGTTGCAACCCGATTATCCGCGGCCGATTCCTTTAATTGATACAGATCGCGATGAGATTCTCACGAGAAATGATATAGACGGAGAACTCATACGTGATTATGAAGACGCTGAACCGGAAGACGCTGAAGATGAAAACGGTGACGAATTCAATGAGGAAGACTCGCCCATCGATGAATCTACTGAAGAAGGAATGTAATTATGTGTAATAAATGTAGATGATGTGTAATGTAAATGACGTCTAACGTCCATGATGTGTAGTAATGTATATGATGTGTAATCGAACAATTGAAATGTTAATACAATCGAACAGTTTATATAAACGATGTTTGATGTATTACAAATAAGATTTATCTAATACCAACGGGCATCCGTTGCAAATATTAACGGATGCCCGTTGAAACGTGAAATCGCCCCCTGACACTTAGAAAAAACTTCTAAGTTTTCCACATTTCTAACGGGTATCCGTTGGAAAGTTCTAACGGATACCCGTTACAAAATTTCCAACGGGCATCCGTTGGAAACTTAACGGTCGAACCTATTCTAGCGGGCGTCCGTTAGCAGTTTGTAACGGATGACCGTTAGAATTTTGTTAACGGGCATCCGTTGCAATTTCCAACGGATGCCCGTTGGAATAGGTAATGATGCATACCCTAGTCTGCAGAATTTCCAACGGTCATCGGTTGGAATTTGCAACGGATGACCGTTGCAAAGGAAGACGAGCCACCATTTAACCGTCTGTTGCCTCGAGAACACGCATTTCCAACGAACATCTGTTGGAATTCCCAACATATGCCCGTTGGGAATGCAGAACGTCACGTCAATTACTGCGTCCGTTGAGATGACGTATTTTCCAATGGGCATCTGATCCTTCGCACTGAAATACATTCCCCTTGGCCTCATAAGCAAACTACTATAGTTCTGGCAGACGAGACCAACACTAGGAGTGTACACAATAGGCGCATATTCCTCGATATTGGCAATCAAAACCTAATATAACATTTTCGAAACCAATGTAGAACTTAGTGTAAGGCACTCTCTGACAAACGTGCAAAAGAAGGATCTACACAGAATACTAATCTCTGCTCTGGTTTTGAGGTTTGAAAGAAAAAGAAGCTGACCTTAAAGTACATGGTCTCGTTTTGGTCATGCAGACGATTAAGGATACGCCACTTAGCTAGAGCATTAGGATCAAGCGGTCCATCCCTTGGTTGCTTCTGAAGCCTCTTAAAGTCCGCCACTGTTAAGACAATCGAAAACGTGAATAAAGTAATAAATCCTGATACACTTAGAACGTGAAATTATGAGAAAATGAATTACTAAAGCGTTCGAATTGCTGCTCAGGAGCCATGACGGTCAGAGGAAGAAGACCCCTGAGATCAAGACAGTCTCTCTTAGTCATTGAGAAGGCAGTTCCCTAAATCATCGCAAACCAAAGTTGGAAGGTGGCCAATCAAGTAGATCTGAACCCAGAAGCGGAAGCAGAGAACGAAGATAATGGAAACGAACCTTGTTGAACCAACGATCGTGAAGGATGTTGGGGCTTCGCTTGTGGAAAATTGTGGGACGGTGGCCCTCCGTCGTAGTGAAACGTCTGGGGGATTCACCGAAAATCCTACATCTAAGGATCATAGTCATAGCCCTCGAACATCATTACGTACTGATCCGGTCCTGAGATTCAGATTCATGGGTCAATTGCGTGATTGTATGGGTTGTTTGTTTTAGGAGAAAAGGATGGAATCGGATCTGGTAAGCTTTTCATCGGTGGGATCTCTTGGGATACAGATGAAGAACGTCTAAGAGAGTATTTTAGAGAGTATGGAGAAGTAGTTGAAGCTGTAATTATGAGAGATCATTCAACAGGTCGTGCGCGTGGCTTCAGACTCATCATTTTTGCAGATCCTTGTGTTGCAGAGAGAGTGATCATGGAGAAACATATGATCGATGTTTAAGAGATTCATGCTGCTGGAGAAGAGCTTGCAGGGTGGATGTTTAGGTGAGGAGATCGTGAGAGAGATAAGAGAGATCGTGGGAGAGTGAGAGAAAAGGTGAAATGAATGTTGATGGTTGAGGTGGAGGGCTGAGAGGCGAGAAGCTTTCAGAAGCCACCAAAAACATGTATGTTTAATATATAGATTCCTCAACAGACAAAAAGAATTCCAAAAAAATAAAAATTATTTACAAATAATATGAATAACTTTTTAGAAAATAGCAATGTACCAAGTTATATCTTCCATTCCCAAAAAATAAAAAATATTTATCAAGTTATTTACTAATGATCCTTGGACCCCTACGACCCTTGTCCCTCTCCGACCCTTGGACCTCTGCGGCCCTTGTACCTCTGCGACCCTTGGACCCTTGCGACCCTTTGATCCCTGCGACCCTTATCCCTCTACGACCTGACCGCTGCGACCCTTGTCCCTCTGTGACTCTTGGACCCCTGCGACCCTTGTCCCTCTGTGACCCTTGGACCCCTGCGACCCTTGTTCCTCTGCTACTCTTGTTACAATAATAGTAAATCCACAAAACAACGATACTAAAAATAATAATTTCTATTGAATAATATTAAAAGACCAACCAAATACAAACATGAAGTTCAAGTTCAAACGAATGGTGTTGTTCAAATGAGGTTCAAAGCAATCAAAATACAATGGAATTCAAACTATGTTGTTCGTAGGCCCTGGTTGAGGGAAAAATCGAAGCAGAGGTATTGATGCATTGGAGACCAGTTTGATTTTGAGGGAACAACCCTCGTTCAGTCCATGATTGTGACAAAACTTTGTCCAACCCCCACTAATGGTAGCGTCACCACGTCCCACGGGCCTTAGATATGCCTTCCACGCCAGTCCGTAAACGATTATCAGATGTATCTTACATCATCTATCACAAAGACCTCTCGACCTTGCAAACCCTATCAGAAGTATCTACGATAACCGAATAAATTTACAACGATGCCAAACTAATGCATCTAAGGTCAAATTAAATGAATCGAATAAATCGATTAGAGGTCACTAAACAATGCATCTACGGCCAGATTTGAACGCATGACTGGTAACGTGAAAATCCTCTGCAGAAAAAGATGACCCTGCTTCTGCGGATGATGATGATATAGATGATGTATATTGTAGATTACACATTTCATCTCCGAAACCGGTGACGTGAAAAACCATGTCAGCTTCGTGACGAAAAACTACAAAATCCTGAATACGAAAATCATGGTCCTTGGAGAAATCTTTCCATCAATCAGTGAATCTAGAGCCATCCAACTTAACTTTCCATGTTTTGTTAGACACATCTGATTTAAGCGTTGTCATGTTGTTGTCCCTCGTTTTCCCGTAAATATGCTCATTGAAGAATTTCTTCAGAATGTCTAGTAGTAAAAACCGAAAAAAGTCAAATCTGTAAATTCTTTACATGTAACATACTGAAAGAGAGAGATGAGGGAGATTATGAGGTAGTTCTCCAGAAAGCTTGGGAGAATGATTTAGACAAAATGGGGGAAATGTGGTATTTTTGGAAAAGATGGATGGAAGATGATGAGAGTTAGAGAGAAAGTGTCGTTATTCGAAAAAGATGGGTGGAAGATGATGAGAGTTAGAGAGAGAGAGAAAGTGTGTCGTTATTAAAAAAAAGGAAACGACTCGAATTCGAAAAGACATGACCCTGACATCGAATCGACGTCAGATGTAATTCGAAAAGGTGTGACCACATCGAATCGACGTCAGATAGAATTCGAAAAGACATGACCACACGGTTGTACGTCTGTGACCCTTGGACTCGTGCGACCCCTGTCCCACTGTGACCCTTGTACCCATGCGACCCTTGTCCCACTATGATCCTTGGACTCGTGCGACCTTTATCCCCCTTCGACCCCTGACCCACAAAACAATGATACTAACAATAATACTAAAAATTGATTAATAGTAAAAAAAAACCAAATACAAATGAAATTCAAGATTAAATGAAGTTCAAGTTGAAAGGACGTTCAAAGAAATCAAAATACAACTCAAATCAAACTTTGTTGTTGTTAGGCCCTGGACGATGAACAAACTGAAGCACATGTTCTGCTTTATTGGAGAACAGTTCTACTATGAGGGTAACACCCTCGTACAGTCCATTTTCTTAACAAAAAATTCTCCGAACCCCTCGGATGCAAGCGCCACCACGACTCAGTGGCCTTAAAGCTACTGACCACGACCTTCCGCAATCGAGGAACATCAGTATCTTACATCGTCTACGGCAAAGACCGTTCTCTCTGGTAAACCCTATTGGAAGTGTCTGCGACATCACCCAAGTTACATAAGAAGAAATGAATAAAAGTCGAATAAATAACCGAATTATATATGATGAATCGATTTGAGGTGACTTACCAATGCATCTACGGCCAGATTTGAATGAGTGACTGGTACCGTGAAAAACCTCTGAACAGGAGTGGTCATGGTGATGTTGAAAACCATGTCACCTTCGTGACGGAAAAGTATGCAATCCCCAATATGAAAGTTTTGGTCGTTGGAGAAATCTTTCCATCCATTAGTGAATCTAGAGCCATCCACTTGACTTCCCATGTTCTGTTAGACGCATTCGATTTAAGCGTTATCATGTTGTTGTCCCTCGTTTTCTTGTAAATATACTCATCGAAGAAGATCTTCAGAATGCCTTGTAACAAAAAACGAAAAACAAAGTCAAATATGTACATTCTATACATGTAACATACCGATAGAGAGACAGATGAAGAAAATTACAAGGTAGTTCTCCAGATAGCGCGGACGAACTCTTAGAAGAAATAAGGGAAATGCGGCATTTTCGAAAAAAAATGGATGGAAGATGATGATAGTTAGAGAGAGAGTGTGTCGTTATTCAAAAAATTATGGGTGGAAGATGATAAGAGTTAGAGAGAGAGTGTGTCGTTATTTGAAAAAATAAAACGGCTGGAATTCGAAGAGTTATGACCCTGACATCGAATCGACGTCAGATAGAATTCCAAAAGACGTGACCACACGATTATTTTTATCAAATTTTGGTGAAAACTTCGACAGTAATTTTGGTGAAAATGATACATTTACAACGTTGCATTGGCCGCATGGGTTGCATGGGTTGCTTGGTCGCATATATTGATCAATAGATGCGACTCGACGAATTTACGGGTTTATAATGATAAAATGACCAAAACCAAACAAAAAAATACATTTACAACGTCAAACTAATTAATGTCAATTGATGGTCGCATGGGTCGCTTGGTCGCCTATATTGATCAATAGATGCGAAATCGAAGAATTTACTGTTTATAATGATAAAATGACAAAAACTAACTGAAACAATACATTTACAACATCAATCAATGGTTAAAACATATTATGACCCATGTGTCCCATGTTGTATAAAACCAATGTATGTGTTTCAAAAGTGATAGTAGTGTTTTAAGAACTCGTCGGATGAGTTAGAGAAAATTTCAGAAAATATATTTAACATTTTGTTCAAATTTTGATAGTATTTATATTATTGTCTACAATGATTCTAAATTAGACATATACAACTCAAATATATTTATAATGACATTTTAAAAAGGAAAAACACATGGGTCGTTTGGTCGCATATGTAGATCAATAGATGCGAACTCGAAGAATTTACAGGTTTATAATGATAAAATGACCAAAACCAATCAAAATAATACATTTAAAACGTCAAACTAATTAATGCCAATTGAGGGTCGCATGGGTCTTTTGGTCTCATTTATTGATCAATTGATGCAAACTCGACGAATTTACGGGTTTATAATGATAAAATGACAAAGCCAATCAAAACAATACATTTACAATGTCAATCAATGGTTAAAACCAATTATGACCCATGTGTCCCAAGTTGTGTATAACCATTGACTGTGTTTCAAAAGTGATAGTAATGTTTTAAGAACTCGTCGGATGAGTTTGAGAAAATTTCAAAAAATACATTTAAAAACTTGTGCAAATGTCGATATTATTTATATTATTGTGTACATTGATTCTAAATTAGACATATAAACTTAAATATATTGATAATGACATTTTAAAAAAGAAATGCATGGGTCGCTTGGTCGCATATATGGATCAATAGATGCAAACTCGACGAATTTACGGGTTTATAAGGATTAAATGTCGAAAACCAATCAAAACAATATGTTTACAACATCAATCAAAGACTCTGCACACATTCTATTTCCACTGGAGAGATAGTTCATTACCCGAGAGTTATCTCCTGCCATATACTCCGTCGTCTAGTATTTTGTTTTTTTATTGTTTAGTATTGCAATCCAGAGTTATCTCCTACCATGAACTTTGTCTTCTAGTCACATTTCAAGAGTAACCCAACATCGTCACCTAGGTCACCCCCGCAACTCGTTAGTGACTTTTTAGAGATAGAGTCCACCGATTACCGAGACCTTAAGTAACATATAGACAGCATGATGCCTTGCGTCACCCATGTCACTACGTCACGCAGGTCACAAAGTTCAAAAATATTTTTCATAGAAATTAGGGTTAGATACGCATACTAAGAGAAGAGACATAGACGTTAACTTATAGACATGGGTGGAAAAGGTCATATGGGTTGGAAGACAGGAGTCTGACAGCAAAACGACAAGTCATATGGGCGGAAGGGTCACATGGGTCGGAAGACAAGAGTCTGACTGCAAAACGACAAGTCACATGGGTCAGAAGGGTCACATTGGTCGAAAGATAGGAGTCTGACAGCAAAACAACAAGTTGCATGAGTCGCATGGGTCGCATGAGTCGCACATGGATTATATGTGGTCGCATGGGTCGACTGAGTCGCACAAGGGTCATATTGGGTCGCATGAGTCGGATGGATTCCCGTTTAAACTTGGTTCTAATTTAATCCAATTGAGGGTTGCATAAGGGGTCAAATTGGGTCGCATGAGTCGGATGGGTTCCCGTTTAAACTTGATTCTAATTTAATCCAATTGAGGGTCGCATAAGGGGTCATATTGGGTCGCATGAGTCGGATGAGTTCTCGTTTAAACTTTATTCTAATTTAATCCAATTGAGGGTCGACAATTTTATGGATTTCACGTAATTACGAACAATAGATGCAAAATAAGACATTTCAACGTTAAATATGGATTTATTTATAATGATTGACAAAGATCACATAAAGCCTCAAAGGTCACAAAGGTTACCAAAAAAGAAAGGCAAAAGTTGAAAAAATAGGAAAAAAAGTTACATAAGATCTCAAAGGTCACAAAGGTCAAATTTGTTAAGTTTAGAGACACATTAGAGCCTTCCTCCGTAAAGAGAGTCGTGTGAGACTCAACGCCTTCTCCAAGTTGACCTCCAACCATGACCTTAGGTACCGCGAATACAACATGATGTATGAGTCTTCCGATTACCAAGACCTTATGTAATGCAGATACCGCACAATATCCTTCATCCACATTATAAGTACTTGTGTGTATCTTCACAGAGACCGAGTCTGATGATTACAAGGACCTTGAATAACACATAGACAACATGATGCCATGCGTCCACCATGTGACCTTAATCACGAAGGTCAGAAAGGTCACAAAGGTCACAAAGGTAACAAAACTTTTTCAGAGAATTTAAGGTTAGAGACTTAGGCGAAGAGATGAGAGAATGAGATTCTCTCGATTCATTCTCATCTCAAATGGGTGTGATGGTGAGACTTAGAGAATTTGATGAACCTTTTAATATAGGGGTAACAGAGACGTGTCGCAATGGTCTTGAGTGTGGAATTTGTAAAATAAAAAGCATAGCTTGCATTGGAAAAGCCAGGAGTCTGACATCAGTAGCCATTGGCACGATACTCCGTCAAAAAACCTTTCACAATTAATATAGCTTGCATTGGAAAAGCCAATAGTATGACATTGAAAAGACTAGTCGCAAGGGTCGGAATGGCCACATGGATCGCAAGGGTCACAATGGTCGCAATGACCACAAGGGTTGCATGGGTCAAAAAGGTCGAAACGGACGCAATGGTCGCAATGTCCGCAACTGCCGCATGGGTCGAGTTGTACTGAAGATATTATCGAATTATAACGATGAAAGTCACAAAAGGTTTAATAAAAATAATACAAATAATTAAATATTACACACTAACAAATATTAGATATGACACACTAACAAACCTTTGTTTTTTTTATGTTGGCGTTGTCTCGGTTGTCATGTTCCAAATACTGTCAGTGATGCTGATATTTGAACCCATTTGTCTCGACAAAGATGGGGTATTTCTCCGAGCTCCACAGGGTCCAAGATAATGATTCTCTTTAGGCCTCTCACTTTGCCCCTTTTCAGCCAACATAGGAGGTAGAACGCTAATTTCAGAATATTTAGGAGGAATATCCCAATCACTAAATCAGGAACCAGATACACGATTTCTAGATAAGCCAAATTCCATGTCTCCCAAAGGTAGTATGTTGAACATAGTTTTGGTATCTTGTGCCCTTTACCAACCTTATATGATGTCGTAATTGCGTGACTGCATGAATACTTATCCACATCAAACATTTTGTTGTCGCACATTCTTTTTTGAAGGCTCACTACAAATCGTCTACCCATCTCATTTCTCATCTCATACTTATCACCCAGACTGTTCAATTTAATAACATCATAGTTGGATGCCTGTCCAAACCGTTCATATAACATTTTCTCAATGTAAGGTGTTAACTTTTGAGAATCATCACTAGTAGGTGCTTCCAACCTATACCTATTGAACCATTCCACTGTCTTTCCCAAACAAATAACTAAAATCCCTAGGATCGAAATTTTTTTACTTCTTCAACGTTAAATTTATTGACTTGACGCCATTAGTGGTTAATAAGTTGTACCTTTTCTCCTTAAATTTGTATCTTGCCCACTTAGCGGGATCAAGTTCATCTTTCTCCAAATACTTTGCAACATTAGGATACCTGCGCAAAGGTCACAAAGGTCAAACAGTCACAAGGGTCGCAAAGGTACAAGGGTCACAAAGGGGTACAAGGGTCGCAGATGTACAAAGTTCGTAGGGGGTCAAAGGGTCGCAAGGCTACAAGGGTTGCAATGGGGTACAAGGGTCGCAAAGGTTTCAAAGGGGTACAAGGGTACAAGGGTTGTAGAGGATACAAGGGTCACATGAGTCGGATGGGTTCTCGTTTAAACTTTATTCTAATTTAATCCAATTGAGGGCCGACAATTTTATGGATTTTAGGTAATTACGAACAATAGATGCAAAATAAGACATTTAAACGTTTAAATATGGATTTATTTATAATGATTGACAAAGATCACATAAAGCCTCAAAGGTCACAAAGGTTAGAAAAAAAGAAAGACAAAAGTTGAAAAAATAGGAAAAAAAGTTACATAAGATCTCAAAGGTCACAAAGGTCAATTTTGTTAAGTTTAGAGACACATTAGAGCCTTCCTCCGTAAAGAGAGTCGTGTGAGACTCAACGCCTTCTCCAAGTTGACCTCCAACCATGACCTTAGGTACCGCAAATACAACATGATGTATGAGTCTTCCGATTACCAAGACCTTATGTAATGCAGATACCGCACAATATCCTCCATCCACATTATAAGTACTTGTGTGTGTCTTCACAGAGACCGAGTCTGACGATTACAAGGACCTTGAATAACACATAGACAACATGATGCCATGCGTCCACCATGTGACCTTCATCACGAAGGTCAGAAAGGTCACACAGGTCACAAAGGTAACAAAAATTTTTCAGAGAATTTAAGGTTAGAGACTTAGGCGAAGAGATGAGAGAGATGAGATTCTCTCGATTCATTCTCATCTCAAATGGGTGTGATGGTGAGACTTAGAGAATTTGATGAACCTTTTAATATAGGGGTAACAGAGACGTGTCACAATGGTCTTGAGTGTGGAATTTGTAAAATAAAAAGCATAGCTTGCATTGGAAAAGCCAGGAGTCTGACATCAGTAGCCATTGGCACAATACTCCATGAAAAAGCCTTTCACGATTAATATAGCTTGCATTGGAAAAGCCAATAGTATGACATTGAAAAGACTAGTCGCAAGGGTCGGAATGGACACATGGATCGTAAGGGTCACAATGGTCGCAATGACCACAAGGGTTGCATGGGTCAAAAAGGTCGAAACGGACGCAAAGGTCGCAATGTCCGCAACTGTTGCATGGGTCGAGTTGTACTGAAGAATTTATCGAATTATAATGATGAAAGTCACAAAAGGTTTAATAAAAATAATACAAATAATTAAATATTACACACTAACAAATATTAGATATTACACACTAACAAACCTTTCTTTTTTTGATGTTGGCGTTGTCTCGGTTGTCATGTTCCAAATACTGTCAGTGATGCTGATATTTGAACCCATTTGTCTCGACAAAGATGGGGTATTTCTCCGAGCCTCACAGGGTCCAGGATAATGATTCTCTTTAGGCCTCTCACTTTGCCCCTTTTCAGCCAACATAGGAGGTAGAACGCTAATTTAAGAATATTTAGGAGGAATATCCCAATCACTACATCAGGAACCAGATACACGATTTCTCGATAAGCCAAATTCCATGTCTCCCAAAGGTAGTATGTTGAACATAGTTCTGGTATCTTGTGACCTTTACCAACCTTATATGATGTCGTAATTGCGTGACTGCATGAATACTTATCCACATCAAAGATTTTGTTGTCACACATTCTTTTTTGAAGACTCACTACAAATCTTCTACCCATCTCATTTCTCATCTCATACTTATCACCCAGACCATTCAATTTAATAACATCATAGTTGGATGCCTGTCCAAACCGTTCATATAACATTTTCTCAATGTAAGGTGTTAACTTTTGAGAATCATCACTAGTAGGTGCTTCCAACCTATACCTATTGAACCATTCCACTGTCTTTCCCAAACAAATAACTAAAATCCCTAGGATCGAAATTTATTTTACTTCTTCAACGTTAAATTTATTGACTTGACGCCATTAGTGGTTAATAAGTTGTACCTTTCCCCCTTAAATTTGTATCTTGTCCTCTTAACGGGATTAAGTTCATCTTTCTCCAAATACTTTGCAAAATTAGGAAACATGGGCAAAGGTCACAAAGGTCAAACAGTCACAAGGGTCGCAAAGGTACAAGGGTCACAAAAGGGTACAAGGGTCGCAGATGTACAAAGTTCGTAGGGGGGTCAAAGGGTCGCAAGGCTACAAGGGTTGCAATGGGGTACAAGGGTCGCAAAGGTTGCAAAGGGGTACAAGGGTCGTAGAGGTACAAGGGGTTTAGCGGATACAAGGGTCACATGAGTCGGATGGGTTCTCGTTTAAACTTTATTCTAATTTAATCCAATTGAGGGCCGACAATTTTATGGATTTCAGGTAATTACGAACAATAGATGCAAAATAAGACATTTAAACGTTTAAATATGGATTTATTTATAATGATTGACAAAGATCACATAAAGCCTCAAAGGTCACAAAGGTTACGAAAAAAGAAAGACAAAAGTTTAAAAAATAGGAAAAAAAGTTACATAAGATCTCAAAGGTCACAAAGGTCAAATTTGTTAAGTTTAGAGACACATTTGAGCCTTCCTCCGTAAAGAGAGTCGTGTGAGACTCAACGCCTTCTCCAAGTTGACCTCCAACCATGACCTTAGGTACCGCGAATACAACATGATGTATGAGTCTTCCGATTACCAAGACCTTATGTAATGCAGATACCACACAATATCCTCCATCCACATTATAAGTACTTGTGTGTATCTTCACAGAGACCGAGTCTGACGATTACAAGGACCTTGAATAACACATAGACAACATGATGCCATGCGTCCACCATGTGACCTTCATCACGAAGGTCAGAAAGGTCAGAAAGGTCACAAAGGTAACAAAAAGTTTTCAGAGAATTTAAGGTTAGAGACTTAGGCGAAGAGATGGGAGAGATGAGATTCTCTCGATTCATTCTCATCTCAAATGGGTGTGATGGTGAGACTTAGAGAATTTGATGAACCTTTTAATATAGGGGTAACAGAGACGTGTCAAAATGGTCTTGAGTGTGGAATTTGTAAAATAAAAAGCATAGCTTGCATTGGAAAAGCCAGGGGTCTGACATCAGTAGCCATTAGCACGATACTCCATGAAAAAGCCTTTCACGATTAATATAGCTTGCATTGGAAAAGCCAATAGTATGACATTGAAAAGACTAGTCGGAAGGGTCGAAATGGACACATGGATCGCAAGGGTCACAATGGTCGCAATGACCACAAGGGTTGCATGGATCAAAAAGGTCGAAACGGACGCAATGGTCGCAATGTCCGCAACTGTCGCATGGGTCGAGTTGTACTAAAGAATTTATCGAATTATAATGATGAAAGTCACAAAAGGTTTAATAAAAATAATAAATATAATTAAATATTACACACTAACAAATATTAGATATTACACACTAACAAACCTTTCTTTTTTTGATGTTGGCGTTGTCTCGGTTGTCATGTTCCAAATACTGTCAGTGATGCTGATATTTGAACCCATTTGGCTTGACAAAGATGGGGTATTTCTCCGAGCCTCACAGGGTCCAGGATAATGATTCTCTTTAGGCCTCCCACTTTGCCCCTTTTCAGCCAGCATAGGAGGTAGAACGCTAACTTCAGAATATTTAGGAGGAATATCCCATTCACTACAATCAGGAACCAGATACACGATTTCTCGATAAGCCAAATTCCATGTCTCCCAAAGGTAGTATGTTGAATCTTGTGACATTTACCAACCTTATGTGATGTCGTAATTGCGTGATTGCATGAATACTTATCCACATCAAACATTTTGTTGTCGCACATTCTTTTTTGAAGACTCGCTACAAATCTTCTACCCATCTCATTTCTCATCTCATACTTATCACCCAGACTGTTCAATTTAATAACATCATACTTGGATGCCTGTCCAAACCGTTCATATAACATTTTCTCAATGTAAAGTGTTAACTTTTGAGAATCATCACTAGTAGCTGCTTCCAACCTATACCTATTCCACTGTCTTTCCCAAACAAATAACTAAAATCCCTAGGATCGAAATTTTTTTTACTTCTTCAACGTTGAATTTATTGACTTGACGCCATTAGTGGTTAATAAGTTGTACCTTTCCCCCTTAAATTTGTATCTTGTCCTCTTAACGGGATTAAGTTCATCTTTCTCCAAATACTTTGCAAAATTAGGAAACATGTGCAAAGGTCACAAAGGTCAAATAGTCATAAGGGTCGCAAAGGTACAAGGGTCACAAAGGGGTACAAGGGTCGTAGAAGTACAAAGTTCGTAGGGGGGTCAAAGGGTCGCAAGGCTACAAGGGTTTCAATGGGGTATAAAGGTCGCAAAGGTTGCAAAGGGGTACAAGGGTCGTAGAGGTACAAGGGTCGTAGAGGATACAAGGGTCACAGAGGTCCAAGGGTCGTAGAGGTACAAAGGTCACAAGGGTACAAGAGTCACAAAGGTACAAGGGTCACAGAGGGGTACAAGGGTCGTAGAGGTACAAGGGTCGCAAAGGGATACAAGGGTCGCATAGGTCCAAGTGGTCGCAAAGGTCATAACAATCATAAAAGTCACAAGTCATTTTTTACCTGGCCTTCAAATTATTCAATAGCATTATTGCACATTTGAAGAACATTTCCGCCACAGTATCACCTTTGGAGTCTTTTTACCATGCCCTTTATTGACGTAGGTCTTTATATTTTAAGATATATGACGCGTACAAAAACCATGATCAGCTTATTTATACACTTGTTTGACTGCTTTCATCAAGCTTTTATGAGGATCAGATGTCACAAAGACATCACGTCTGTCCGGTATCACCTCTTTCAATCATGAGATAAACCACGTCTATGATTCGTCCTTCTATTTGTCGACTATTCCCCATGCAATAGAATATTGGTGATATTCACCATCTTGTGCGGTCGCGACAACTAATGCTCCCTTGTTATCCGAATCCAAAATATTTATTGTTTCCGTCGGATTACTTCCAACTTTACTTTTTTATTTGGACCTACAATAACACAATCATTATAATCTATAACACCTCCATCCTCACCTTCTTTAGCAATGCTTCCAAAAGCAGTAATTAGAGGTTTAACTTCCCTTTCAATTTCGATTTCATACTTTACACTTGTTGATTCTATCTCCACATAGAGTAGTGGTCGAATTCCTCTTATACGATCGAACAAATAAGATGTTTGACATTCATTATATATATCGGATTCTTATTTTCACAAATATTGGGTAAATAACTTAACTTCAACTTCGTTGTATTATTTTCCACCATCATCTCTGCGCATAACTCATCAATTCGTTGCTGGTATGTCAGACTAATTGGAGGATAATAGAAAAATACTCTCTGGTTTTTCTGAACTCTACCAACCCATTCAGATTCTCCATTTGGGTTTTTTCCCATGTACCATCATATAAAAAATAAATCAGTGTGATTTTCTCATCCACCGAATCCACTACACCTGTAACAAAAACATGAAAAGAAGGTAAATTCTATGAACCACTGCGACCGAGAGATGCGATGAGACTCTGTGACCCAGTGCGACTGTGCGACCCTTGGACCCCTTTGCGATCCTTGTACCTCTACGGCCCTTTAACACTTTTGCGACCCTTGTACCTCTGCAACCCTTGTACCCTTGCGACCCTTTAACCCCTCTGCGACCCTTGTACCTCTGTGATCCTTGTACCCCTTTGCGACCCTTGCACCTCTACGACCCTTGTGCCTCTACCACCCTTGTACTCCTGCGACTCTTATACCTCTGCAACCTTTTGACCCTTACGACCCTTTGACCCCTTTGCGACCCTTGTACCCCTGCGATCCTTTGACCTTTGATCTCTTTGACCCCTCGATGAGACTCTATGACCCAATGCGACCGTGCGACTCGATAGGACTCTGTAATCCAGTGCAACCATGCGACTCAATGAGAATGTCACTCATTGCATTCATTTGATATTTTTTAAATATGACTCGTTTAGACTACATCAATATAAGACTTGTTTTTAAAAACAAAGAATCGAATCTATACATATTACTCATAAAAGAAACACGAAAAAGTCACTATACATACCTGGTTTTTCTGCGGAACATGCTTAATTGCAAACTTCTTTGTTGAAAACAAACGATTTCAACTTATTGGCAGCGAATCTGATGCAGATTTTAAGCTACATGCGACGATTTTGATGTCGATTTCAAGCTACTTTCGCCGAATCTGATGTGGTATGAGAGAATACTAATTTTCGGGTCAAAGGATACAGAAATCGAGATGTTATGGAGGAGAGAAAAAATTTATCGACTGATTAAGGATACGAGTAATATAGGATTATTAATATTTTTAAAGTTTACCCCTTTTAATGTACTCATTTTGTCAATTTATATTAATATTACGAGAAAACAGTGGAGGAATTATATTGATTGTGGGGAGTTAGAAAAGTAAAAGAGAATAATTCAGGTTCTCCACTTGAAGGGCAAGTGATTGAGAGCATCGTAGGGCATGATTTAAAGTAAAGGAATCAATCATGATGGTCAACCTTCTAACGCAAGACCTTTTTTGTTTTTGCATTAAAAGTAACAAACACATGCCCATTTGACTTTAAACTACAACTTTTCTTTTTGCCTATTTGATTTAAAGTACAAAATCCCCTATCTTTATTTGCTTCAATTAGTGGAAATCATTGTAGGATAATATAACATTATCATCACATGAGCTTGACCCTCTCTCTCTCCTCTATATATAAATATTCATGCGTGTGTATGAAAATTGTGTATGTATATATACAATCACATGTATAGATTCAGTATTTTTATATATTACTGATAAATGACTTGACGTACTAAAAATATTTCAAGGGAATGGACTTTTCATATGATTCAACTTTCCACCAAATTCACAACGTTTCTCTCGTCTCGCTCTCTCTTTTTAAATTAAAGAAAAATAAGTTAAAGAAAAAGAGAGACTATTTAAAGAGTAGGGGCCCACATCATCGTTGACTAATCAGAAGACGACAGACAGGTCACAGTTTGGCCCGATCTCATGTCGGTCCATCAACGCAATCTCCACCGTCCGATCTGCATATGTCTTTTCTTTTCCCTTCCCCCAAATATAATATATAACATCTTTTTAAATTTCAAGAGGAGTCAAGGACCATGGCAGGCGCCGCATCAGATACAGAGTGGGAGTGGTTGTGTTCTCCTTCGTACGTAACGATCAACATCATCGGGTCGTCTAACGCACGCTCCACGTGCTTGCGTGCCGGGCACCCTCTCACGCTGCTGCATTTGTAATACCCTCTGCATTCAAAATTACCGAATTGCCCCCTCTGAGTTCGTTCCGAGATAATAAGACGAGTCAACTCGGGTTAAGGATTTGATGGATCATATATATATATTATATATGGCAGTGGAACAAGTCAAAAAACGACTACTGCTGCTCGGCGACAGGTTTGGTATTGACAAGTGCAAGTTGTCGGATTTTTGTTCTTTATTTGATCTATTGCTAATATTAAGTGTTATTTTTATCCTCTAGATTCTACCCACGGGACAAGACTTCCAGATGATATAGACAATAATGTAATGAGTTTTCAAAAAAGGGGTCAAGATTTGTAACTGAGTTAGATAACGAGTTGACTCACCGAGGATGAGGAGAGCCTTTGATGGGTTTTTGGCCATATTTTCTCCAGGAATAGTCGTCTGGTGGAATGTCAGCCATTTTGCTGCTAATGGCAGGGACTCTAATCACTCTTTTCACTCTGGATTTCCTGCGTTTCCCAATTAAAACATTAATTTTTTTAATCTTAAAAAAACCTATAGTTTTGATCGACAAAACCCAGTTGGGATCTTATCACTTACTAGAAAAAAAAGGAACTTTTCAGATTTAAAATTGTGAACCGACCTCTTCTTGGAACAATGGCAACGACCTAATGATGACCCGCACTTGAGCGCAGCATCGTCAAATGAATTACACCTTCTCTTCAACGAAGACGAAGACAACGGAGGTTTGCCACAAGAACCTGAGACGTGAGATGGGTTTGTGAACTGGAAGCCGGAAGACGACATGGACATCTGAATACTGTCGGTGTCTCCTGTCAGAGACGACAGAAACGAGTTCGCTGTTGAGATCGGTGGAGACGGCGCGAAGTTTATCGTCGTCGATGGGACTTCGTTCCGATCCGAAAAACCGTTTTTCCCGCTCGTGAGCATTAGAGGCTGCGAAGATGAAGATGAACCGCCGTTGTTCTTGGTGTGTGGTAATGGAGGAAGACGATGAACTGGTGTCGGACAGTAAACCCTAAACGCAGATCCACCTCCAACATGCTCTATTTTTTGCTCTATTTTTGGCTCTGTTTTAAAGCTATTGAATCCTCTGAAAGATACAGAGGGCCCTGCCTCTTCTACGACCTTGCGCTCTTGCTTCTCCTCCCGTCGATCGTCTTCCTCCGACGCCACCGCCGCCACAGTTGAAGAGGGATGGTTCTGCGGCCGTGGAACGACAGGGGCTCGTCGGAATCGAGCGTGTCCAGTTCTAGATCTGCCCAGAAGAGAAATGACCTTCTTGAAACTGTTGACGGCGACGTCCGTCACCGCCCTTATCTCCGGCTGCTTCTTATCCCGTGGTTGACTTTGATCGATGAGTTTTAGGAACTCCTCAACGCCCTGAATGCCCGCCGTAGCGGCCTCTCGGAGGGCTGTTTCTTCCCTCT